>PVHP010033372.1:0-19706 GCA_004024765.1 Zapus hudsonius
GCTTATGCCATTCCCCTCCCCCCATCCCTTACCCCTCATTCATAACGTCTCACTTCTTTCTACTAGTCTGCATATAGAAAACAGTTATCCTAGTTCAGGACCACATATGAGGGAGAATATGTGGCGTTCTATTCTCTGTTCTTTTGAGTGATCGCTTAGTAAGATCTGCTCAAAGTCAGACCATATTTTCCTAAATTTCAATATTTCATTTTTCCTTTCAGCTGAGTAAAATTCCATCGTGTAAATATACCACAGTTTCTCTGTCCATTCCTCCATGGATGGGCACTTGGGCTGATTCCAATTCTTGGCTATTATGAATTGAGCTGCTATAAATATAGTTGTACAAATGTTTCTGCGTCGAGATGTGACATCTTGTGGATAGATGCCTAGTAGAGGGATAACTGGGTCCATTGGAAGGATTATGTCCATTCTGCTCAGAAGTCTCATGGAGATCTTTTTAAAAAATATTTTATTTATTCATTTTCAAGTACACACAGAGAGAGAGAGAGGGAGGAGAGAGAGAGAGAGAGAGAGAGAGAGAGAGAGAGAGAGAGAGAGAACGAACCAGGGCCACCACTTTGTGTGTCTGGCTTATGTGGGTCCTGGGGAATTTAACCTGGGGCCTTAGGCACTGGAAGCAAGTGCCTTAACCGCAGAGCCATCTCTCCAGTCCGCTGAAGGTATTTATTAAATCTAGAATTTTTGTAGATTCTATCTACAAAGTATTTTTAAAGTATAGAATCATGTCATCTGTAAACAGAGATTATGTGATTTCTTCCTTTTATATTTTTATTCTTTTTATGTTTTGTCTTACAGCTTTAGCTAGTACTTCAAGCTTGATATTGAATAGAAATGATGAGAAATGGCATCTTTGTCATCTTGATTTTAGAGGAAATATGGTCTCGGTTTTTCTCCATGTAATATAATATTGACTGTGGGTTTGTCACAAATGGCCTTTAGTATTTTGAGGCATGTTTCATCTATTTTAATTTTTCCCAGGAGTTTTAGCATGAAGTCGTGTTGGGGGCTTTGTTGAATGCCTTTTTTGCATAAATTGAGATCATCATGTGATTTTTTCCTTAAATTTATTTATGTGCTATATTACCTTTATCAGTTTATGTACTTGAACCAACCTCACATCCCTGGTATGAATCCCACTTGGTCATGGTGGATAATCTTCTTGATGTGTTCTTAGTTTGTAAGAATTTTGTTGAGATTTTTTGCCTCTGGGTTTATCAGGAAAATTGGTCTGTAGTTTTCTGTGTTAGTTATATATTTATCCAGTTTAGGGATCAGGGTGTAATGTTGGATTCATAGAATGAATTGGAAGTGTTCCTTCCTTTTCTGAACACCTATAGAAGAGTTGGATTAGGTCTTTAAAAGTTTGATGGAATTTTGCCATGAATTCATCTGGTCCTTTATGGGAGACTATTACATGTTCAATCTCATTGCTTGAAATGTGGCCTGTTTAAGTAATTGATATCATCCACTTTTAACTCTGGGAGGTTATATATGCTTAGAAATGTGTTTTTTTTCTAGATTTTCCAGCCTTTTGGAGTATAAACTTTCAAAGTATTCTCTAATGGTGTTTTGGATTTCATTTTGTTGTAATAACTCCATTTTTGTCTCTAATTTTATTAATTTGGTTTTTCTTTCTTTTTTGTTAGTTTTACTAAGGGCTTTTCAGATGAGATCTGGTGTGTTCAGGGTGGTAGACCTAAGGGCTTTTCAATCTTAATAATTTTCTCACATAACCAAGTCTTCTGCCCTAATTTTTATTATTTCTTCTTGTTTACCAAAGGGATCTAATCTGGCTTAATAAATTCCTTATGGATCTTGGTTTTTGCAGAAAAACAACAAAGAAGGGCAAAAGTTATATTAATTTGTCTCCTTTTCTCCATTTTTTTTGGTGAGGTTCCTTTTCTTTCATCTTAATGAGAAGTCCAGTATTTATTTTCTTATTATTGCATTATAGGGGTTCTTTATATATTCTACTATTCTCTTTTTATTTTTTATTTCACTTTTTTTGAAACAGACTTGCTAAGTTGCTCAGGTTGACCTTGAGCTCACATTGTAGCTTAGGCAAACCTTAAACTGCTAGACCTGGACACATAGTTTTGATTACATACCTTTGTAGAAAGTTGGAAAATTTGGAGGTATGAATATTGCAACTTTGTTCTTCTTAAGATTGTTCTGGCTATTCCTACTCCTTTATACTTTCCATATGCCTTGTAAGATTGGCTTCTCAATTTCTGTCCAAAAAAAGGGAGATCGAATTTTGCTAGAGATTATACTGAATTGGTAGATGAATTTGGAGAGTGCTATGGTTTTGAACTGCTTTATGTGCTACAAGCTTGATTACCCAGTGGGTGATGTTGAGAGTTGGTAGAATTTTCAAGAGTTGGGAAGAAGTGGTTCATTGGGTGGGAGATGGGGAATAAAATAAGTTAATGGGAGTTGATTATGATCAAATATATTATATACATGTATAAAAATCATCAATTAAGTGGCACATGCATTTAATCCCAGCACTTGGAAGGCAGAGGTAGGAGGATCATTGTGAGTTCGAAGCCAGTCTAGGACTACATAGTGAATACCAAGTCATCCTGAGCTAGACTGAGACCCTACCTCAAAAAACAAAACAAAACAAAACAAAAAAAATGAGCTGGAGAGATGGCTCAGTGGTTAAGGCACTTGTCTGCAAAGCCTAAGGACCTGGGTTTGATTCACCAGTACCCATGTAAAGCCAGATGCACAAGGTGGCACATGCATGTGGACTTCATATGTAGTGGCTAGAGACCCTAGTGTGCCCATTCTTTCTATCTGCCTCTCTCTCTCACTCTCTCTCATAAGTAAATAAAATATTTTAAAAATCCCCCAACCCCCTAAAATATCAATTAAAAAAACAGAATTAGATCCTAGTGGGATGTGATTAGGTCTTTAAAAGGGATTAGCACTTTTATTTCTGAATTGCTTTCTCACTCTCAGAGGAAGTGCTAAGAAACAGGCTGTTATAAGAGAACCTCACACCAACTTGAATCTCTCTTGTTCATTGCTTGACATCTGTGTTGTTACACAGCCAGATTAGAGAGACTCTAGGCAGGACCCTGGGTCCATACTGGGTTGGACCTTATAGATATCAGAATAATGAGCTAAAGAATCTCTTTATAAGTTACTGAATTTTAGATTTTTTTACTAGCAATACAAAATAGACTAAGACATGGAATATTGCCATGTTAACAGTATTATGTTTTCAATAATTGATTTTTTTTGTGTGATACTAGAGATTGAATGTAGGGTCTTGTACATGCCAGATAAGCACTCTACCACTGAAATATATCACCAACAAAGAAGTTTCTGTAGTACTCATTCATGCCATCTTTAGTTTTGTGAATCCCCCTCCCTGAGCTCTCTTACCCTTGACCCACTGATGACCCTTCCATTCTCTGTATTCTGCCCCTCCACTTGCATGCCTACTGTCCCCTCCTTTAATCTTTCCCTGCCTCTCCTCTCTCCAAGCCTCATTCGATCTTTCTAAGCAGTACTGCCAATGCTTACTATAACTTATACACCAATTAAACTATTCCATGTTAGGATCCATATATGAGGGAGAACATGCAGCATTTGTCTTTCTGAGTCTGGGTAACCTTAATATAATTTTTTGCAGGTCCACCCATTTTTCTCTGAATTCTCTAATTCCATTTTTCTTTATTGCTGAATAGAGCTCCATTATGTATATGTACCTTATCTTCATTATCTATTCTTCAGTTGATGGGTGTGTGATGGTTTGAATTAGGTGTCTCCCATATGTTCATATGTCATGTGTTGTGAGTGCTGGGTCCCTAGCTGGTGGCAATTTGAGAATTGGAGTCTCTTGCAGGAGATATGTTGTTAGGGATGGGCTTATGGATGTTATAGCCAGCTTTCCCTTGCTAGTGTTTGGCACATTCTCCTGCTGATGTTGTCGACCTGATGTTGGCCAGGAGGTGATGTCTGGCCTCGGCTCATGCCATGTTTTCCCTTGCGATCATGGTGTTTCCTCTCGAGTCTATAAGCCAAAATAAAGCCTTTCTTCTCACAAGCTGCTTTTGGTCCAGTGCTTTGTGTCAGCAATGTGAAGGTAGCTGCAACAATGGGTATTTTGGATTTATTTCCTGTAGCTATTTCCTTGCTATTTTGAATAGAGCAGCAACAAGCATGGCTGAGTAAGTGTAGTCAAGTGTAGAGTCTTTAGCATATATATGCCTAGGAGGTGGTATAGCTGAGTCAGATGGTAGATCTATTTTTAAATTTTTGAGAAACCTACACACTGATTTCCGTAATGGCTGTACAAGCTTACCTGCCACCAACAGTGAATGAGAGTTCCTCTTTCTCCACATCCTCACCAGCATTTGTTATTTGATTTTTTTGATGATAGCCATTCTGACTGGAGTGAGATGGAATCACAAAGTGGTTTTATTTTGCATTTCCCTGAAGGATAAAGGATTTTTTTTTGCTTTTATTGGCCGTTTGTATTTATTCCTTTGAGTGGGTTGATTGATTTTTTTCATTGCTTAGGGTTTTTTTTAGTTTTTTTTGTGTATTCTAGATATTAAACCTCTATCAGATGTATAGTTGGCAAAGATTTTCTCCAATTCTATAGTTTGTTGACTCTATTGATGGCTTGTTGAACTGTATAATCACTTTTTAGTTTTATGAGATCTCAATAGTTGAGTATTTGTCTTATTCCCTCCGCTATTCAGAAAGTCTTTCTTTATGACTATATCTTGGAATGTTCCCCCACATTTTCCTGTAGTTGTTTCATAGTTTCATGTCTTATATTGAGGTCTTTAATCTTGTGTCTCTGTCTGGTTTTAGTGTCAGTGTAATGCTAGCATCATAGAAGGAGTCAAGGAACATCCTCTCATTTTCAATTATGGAACAACTTTTAAGAAACAGTGGTTTTAGTACTTCTAATAAATGTTTGCAATAATTCAGCAGTGAATCCATTTGGGCCTGTACTGTTTTTGGTTTGGAAGTTTTTTAATTACTGCTCCAATCTCATAACATGTTATAACTCTATTTAGATTATTTATCTCTTGTGGATTTTACTTTGGCAGATCATTTGTATCAAGAAATTCATCCATTTCTTTTGGATTGTTTCAGTTTGGTAGAATATAAGTTTTTGAAATAATGTTTTTATGATTCTCTCAATTTCATTAGTATTGTTGTAATATCCCCCTTTTCATCTCTAATCTTGTTCATTAGTCTTTCCTTTTCTTAATTTGGTTAGGAGTTTATCTTTTTATTTTTATTTATTTATTTATTTATTTATTTAAAATTTTATTTATTCATTTTCAAGCAGACAGAGAGAGAGAGAGAGAGAGAGAGAGAGAGAGAGAGAGAGAGAGAGAGAGAGAGAAGAGAGCACACCAGGGCCACTACCTTGTGGGTCTGGCATATGTGGGTCCTGGGGAATTGAACCGGGGCCTTAGGCACTGGAGGCAAGTGCCTTAACCGCTGAGCCATCTCTCCAGCCCTCTTTTTATTTTTTTTTTGAAGAAACAGCTCTTTGTTTCATCAATTTTTAAAATTATTGTCTTCATTTCTACTTCACTTATTTATGCCCCAATCTAGATTATTTCTTTCTGTTTGGTACTTTCAGATTCTTGTTTTACCAAAGCCTTTAGGTGGATCATCAATCAGTTATATATTTGATATCTCTCTATTTTTGTAATGTAGGCATTTAGAATTATAAACTTCCCTCTTAGGACTGCCATTGCTGGTTAAGACCATTGATGACTTGTCTTTCCCACGTATAGTACTTTCTAGCATCATACCAGCCAGTCAACAGGGAGGAGACTTCCATCTCAGCTCCAGCTTGATTTCTATGTCCTACAACCCAAGTATGTGGGTTACCGTCTAATTCTGGGGAATTTCTTCTTTGGTACTATCTATTTGATGTTTATATGCCTCCTGTACCTGGATTGGGTCTCTCTTTTTCTCTTTTGTTACTTTGGGAATTTTTTCTTCTATAATTTTTGAAGATGTTTCCTATGCTCTTGACCTGAAGTTCTCCTTCTTGTATATGCCTATGGTTCAAATGTTTGGTCTTTTTAGAGTATCCTACATTTCTCTGATGTTCTGTTGGTACTTTTAAAGACTTCTTATTGATTTTTGCTTCTTGGTCTATTTTCTTTGCCTTGTCCTCAGTACTGATATTCTGTCCTACCCATGATCTATTCTGTTGGTAAGGCATTTTTTGAAAGCCTTTTAATTGAGTTAAACATTTTTGATATCTGTTAGGTTTTACTTTCAGCATTTATGCTGTGTTCTATTTTAATTTATTGGTTTAATTTTTTATTGTATTTAGTTGATTTTCATATTCATTCAGGCATTCGAGCATGTCCTCTTTGAATTTATTGTTCTATCTATTATGTTCTTTTTGTTGATTCTCTTTCATTTCCTTCAGCCATTTGTTCATGTTCTCATTAAGTTTGTTGAATATGCTTATCATAATTGTATTCTGGAAATCTTTCTTTAGAGTTTCCTGTAAGTAGTTCTCATTGGAGATTATGGGACTAGGCATTCTTGTTAGGGTTGTCTTGCCTTTTTAAAAAATTATTTGTTTTTTCACTGGGGTTTTAATCTCTTTGTCTTGCCAAGAATACAGAAACAGCAGCTCCCATGGGGCCTGTGTTAAGTGGTTTGGACTGCCTTGCCCTTGGAAGGCATGGGTGGGCAGTTAGGGTTAGGGTGAGGTCTGGGCAGAGAACAGTTTGAGTCCATGGTGCAGCTTTCCAGGGACCTGAGGACCTTGTTTTGTTAAGGGCCAGTCTATATACTTCTGAGATGGGCCCACAGAGAAGCTTACTGTTTTGGGTGAAAGAAGAAGGCATACTCACAGCTGGAGTGGGCAGTTGGTCTGAGCTGGACATATGGTAGACTGGTTTGGGCACATGGGTAGGGCTTACCTATGTCCTACACAGACTAGCTATGCTCCAGGTAGGGGGCATTGACAATATACACTTCTATATATTGAATCTAACATTGTCATTGTTTTCTTTTGGCTTTATTGGAGATCTCTTTCCAAAGTGTATGACTTTTCTTGTTCTGGTCAGCAGTCAGCAGTCAGTAGTCAGTATTAACTGCCGTACCCCTGCACATAGCCTGTTTTGTCTCCTATTGTTTTTAAAGGAATTTTTCATTGTCTTCAATTTCTGTAATTTTGCAAAGTTTCACAAATCCCTGCTTGAGGATGCTATCTTCTTCTACTGTGGCATATATCTTTCATAATTCTGGAACATATGTTGCCTTTTTTTTTTTCGAGGTAGGGTCTCACTCTAGCCCAGGCTGACCTGGAATTCACTGTGTATTCTCAGGGTGGCCTTGAACTCATGGTGATCCTCCTACCTCTGCCTTCTGAGTGCTGGGACTAAAGGCGTGTGCCACCATACCCGCTTGCCTTTATCTTCAGGTATTACTTCTTTGTCATCTTTCTTCTGGGACTAATAAATGTATATTATATGTCTTGTCATTTATTTTTATGTCCTCTCTTTTATATTCACAGATTTTTAAAAAATATTTTATTTATTCATTTTCAAGGAGAGAGAGAGAGAGAGAGAGAGAGAGAGAGAGAGAGAGAGAGAGAGAGAGAGAGAGAGAGAAAGAGAGAGAAAGAGAGAGAGCTCCAGGGCCACCACCTTGTGGGTCTGGTTTATGTGGGTCCTGGGGAATTGAACCTGGGGCCTTAGGCACTGGAGGCAAGTGCCTTAACCGCTGAGCCATCTCTCCAGCCCTATTCACAGATTTTGATCTCTGATGTTTTTGCTTAAGTGTTTTATTTTGGCTCAATTTTCAGTTCACCAGTTCTGTTGTTAGTAACATCTAATATGCTTTAAAACCCATCTATGTTTTTTTTCTACTTTTCAGTTTTAGATTAAAAAAATTTAAAAAACTGTTAATTTTTTATACTTCTGTTATAGGCTTATATTTATTGTTAACTTCACAGGACCTAGAATCACCTGTGAGGGATTTTGTTGATTAGGTTAGCCTTCCTATGTGCTTATGAGGGATTATCTTGAAATAAGATTAATAAGTGAGGTGGGAAGACCCACCTTAACTGCAGGTGGTATATTCCATAGGCCATGAGCTGTATGAAAGGAGAGAGCTGGCTGAGCAGTAGCATTCATCACTCTCTACTTCCTCACTGTGGACTGAATGTGACCAGCTGCCTCAAGTTCCTGTTACCATGTCTTCCTTGCCGTGATGAATTGTGACTGGAACTGTAAGCTCAAATAACCTTTCTTCCCTTAGAATGATTTTTTGTCCCAGCAATAAGAAGGTATTGTTGTCAGCTTTCTAGTTGCTGTGCAGAAAGAACCCAAACAAAAGCGACTTGTGGAGGAATGGGTTTATTAAGCTTACAGACTGAAGGAGAGACTCCATCCTGGCAGGGAAAACAATGGCATGAGCAGAGGGGTGGACATCACCTCCTCCACAGCACTGCAAACAGTGACAGGAAGGTGTGCCAAACACTAAAAAGGGGAAGTTGATTTATAACCCCCATAAGCCCGCCCCCAACATCACAGCTCTAGTGAGGTTGTAAAACCCAAACTGCCATCAGCTGAGGATCTATCAATCAGAGCACATTAATTTGTTTGTGGAGGAACCTGGATCAAATCATGACAGAAGGCAATTAATATAGCTTCCAATTTCCCGTTTTTGTTTTTAAACATAGCAAGTATTTTTTATTGTTGTCAAACATATATAGCATAAAACTTAACATTATCAGTATATATTTTTATTTTATTTTTGTGTATATGTGTGTGCATGTTTGTATATGTGTGTATGTGTGTGTGGGGTGGGTGCATATATGTGCATTCATGTGTTTGTATATGCACATGAGAGACCAAAGGATAACCTTGGGTAATGTTTCTTCAAATGGCCAATCACCTGTTTTGAGACAGGGCCTCTTATTGGCCTGGAGCTCACCAAGTAGGCTAGACAGTGCTGGCATTACAAGCACATACCAACACATCTGCCCTTTTTAAAAAAATATTTTATTCATTTTCAAGCAGACAGATACAGAGAGAGAGAAAGAGAGAGAGAGAACCAGAGCCACCACCTTGTGGGTCTGGCCCATATGGGTCCTGGGGAATTGAACGCGGGGCCTTAGGCACTGGAGGCAAGTGCCTTAACCGCTGAGCCATCTCTCCAGCCCTGCCCCCCCCTTTTTAAGCATGGGTTCTGGGTATCAAACTCAGGTCCTCATTTTTACAAGGCAAGCACATTACTATCTGATCTATTTCTCTAGCCCCATTTTAAGCATATATTTTAATGACATTAAGTATGTTCATACTATTGTATATCTTTGAATCAATTAAACTATAGCTTTCTCACTCTAACCTTTGAAAGTCACCATTTTATTTTCTATCTCTATAAATCTTACTACTCTAGGTACCTCATATAAATGGACTCATACATTATTTGATTTTTTGTGACTGACTTATATCACTCAGTATAATAATGTCTTCAAAGGGCATCCATGTAGTGTGTGTCAAAATTCTTTTGTGCTTAAGGCTGGATAATATTCTATTGTATATTTGGTATATTCTCTTCATTTGTTCTTTGATGAACATTTGATTTGTGTCTATCTTGTGGATACAGTAAATAATGCTATGGACATGGGTGTGCAAATATCTGAGTCTTTGTTTTTATTTCCTTTGTACATGTACCAAAAGTAGAATGGCAAGATCATATACTTATTTTGTTAATTTTTTAGGGTCTACCATATTGTTTCATAGCAGCTATACTATTTTACATTTTCAATAGCAATTCACAAGAGTTCTAGTTTCTTCATCACTTCAACAGCACTTGTTATTTTCAAAATAGCTCTCACCTTGGGTGCAAGGTAGTAATTCACTGAAATTTTCATTTGCACTTCTCTAGTGATTAGTAATGTTGTCCAACTTCTCATGTGCTTAATACCCACTATTGTATCTTCTGAGAGAAATGATTATTCAGGGACTGAGGAGATGCCTCAGTGGTTCAAGACACTTTATTGCAAAGCCTGCTGGCCAAGGTTTGATTACCCAGTACTCACATAAAGCCAAAAGGAAAAAGTAGTGCATGCATCTAGTGCGTGTTTGAAGTGGCAAGAGGCCCTAGTGTATCCACACACATTTAATAATCCCCCATATGCACATAAATAAGTCTATAAAACCAGAAATGTTTATTCAAATATTTTGTCCATTGTTTAATTAGATTGTTTGAATTCTTTTCAAATCATAGGCTTTTTTTGATAGTCTATATTAGATAATTTCAACTTCTTGTGCATTTATAGCTCTGCTTTTTTGTGACTTCTATTTTTTTCTTGTGGTGTCTAATTTCTTTGTGTGTACTAGACATTGTATTCGCAGAATTATTTTGAGGAATAACTTGGGATATTTGATAAATTTTTGTACCTTTTTTTTCAGGTACCTCCAAAACCTTTTGTCCTCAAGGAGACACTAATTCAATAGTCTTGAGACAGAAAGATGAGCAAAACAAAACTGCAGTGCCTAAGAGAAGGGCTATCTTCCTTTTAGGACTTTAGTGTTTAACACTTACAGTTTAGAGATGGTTGCTCAGCATCTGATTCATAATAGGCATGAGTGTGTGAATGGGGGAGAAACCCTGTCATTTTGTCTGTGTGGTCAGCTGAACTGTCACTTCAGTTACTTGTCATGGGCTTTTGCTACACAAAACACTTGTAGCCTTCCATCTTTTGGAGTGAACAAGGGGTGGCCTTTCTCACTTGGTAAGGGCTCATGACTCAGTATCTACATGCTTTCCTCTTTCTGAAGTTGGCCTTTTTCTGTCTGAGCTTGCTTCTTTATGTGATGCTCAGCTGAGCAATGTGGTGACAGTCTCTTAGACAGCTGATGCTTCCCTTCTTTCCCTGAGCTGGAGTTTGGGTGTGTGCATGGTGTGCCCTAAGGTGGTTGAGGTAACATTTTCACCAAATGCTTAGCAGTATATAAAGCAGTTCTTCCTCATTACCAGCTATCTGGCAATGGGTTTTATTCTGATATAATCGCTCTTTAAAGAATTCACTTCTATACTAACTCATCTCTGTTGAAATATGTTTAATGATAGAGAAACTTTATAAAAGAAAATTTTCTGATCTAAACTCTTTCTTTGACTATTATTTGACCCATTTTATATTTTGCTGTATTTTTCTACTGCTTAGAAATGAAGCTGTACATTTGTGGCAGTTTTCTGGACACCTTTTATACATGGCATGATAGTCTTTTATTTTCAAATGTATTCACATTAGAAAATCAAGCCTTTTCTGATCTCTTATAATAATAAGAACACAAGATGCTCTACTTTTCTTGGAAAAAGGTAGAATGTAAATAAGTGAAGTTGATGAAGAAAGCAGTTTTGAATCCAGGTTGCAGTGATGTGGATGGCTTGCAGAGATATACCTGTCTGTGTGAGGTAGCTGGTTCCCTGGGCTCCTTTCTTTTGAGTCTGTGTCTCCTCTGAAGAAAGGCAGATGCAATTGCCTGGCTTGTGCTTCTCCTGGGGCCTTTATGGAAGCTGAGTGGGATGACTGATGTGCAAACATGTTCAGTAGCAAGGCTCTCTGGGAAGAGAAGGCATTATTATTTTATCCTGAAGTACTTTTAGTGGATTAATAATTTATTTAGCTCACTAAGTTTATCCTCTAAGGCCAAGTGCTCCTACTGTCTGGTTCCTGAGCCAGTCCTGGGAAGTGGCAGCATCACAGAGGAAATGAGCCCTACAAACTTGCCCCTATGAGTTTTACTGAGTTGGGTGCTATGCTGGATAGCATTGGGCTACTGTAATGAAATAGCTATGACAATTAGAAAGTAAAAATGTTTATTTGGGTTGATGGTTTTGGAAGTTCCCACCCAAAATATGGTTACCTCATGGCTTTAGACTTGTGGTGAGGCTGCATATCCCCTCCCCTCCCCTTCCTTCCCATCCCTTCCCCTTCCCTCCCCTCCCCTCCCTTCCCCTCCCCTCCCTTTCCCTTCCTTCCCCATCCCTCCCCTCCCCTCCTCTTCCCTTCCCTTTCCCCTTTTTTCTTCCCTCCCCTTTCCCTCTCCTCTTCTCCTTCCCCTCCTCTCTTCTTCCCTCCCCTCCTTTCCCCTCCCTTCCTTCCCCTTCTGTCTTTGGGTGGTTGAGGCTGAAGTCCTGGGATGGATCTGTCTTACATGGTATCTTTGTGAAGGAATAGATCTTACTCAGGTATGCATACCCCTGTAACAACATTCTTCTGTGCAGGGCTCATCAGGCAAAGTACAAATTACAATATTGAGCTGAAAAGAATTTAAAAGTTGTAGAAACAGAGAATTAAAATACAGTCTAGAGAAGGTGTGGCATCTGGTATATTGATATGGTACTGGTTTATGAATGCTTGCTAAATTCTGGATGTGCTAGGTATTTTGATGCACCAATGGCAGAGCTGGGACTCATCTTCTTCTTATCCCTGTTAGACCCACAGTCAGCCAGTAAAATCTCTTGTGATCAGTGGACCCTCATAACTACCAAGAAGCTTCCAGGTAACTTGTGAGTCACAAGATCTCATAATGGTAATAATTCTTTTTTCCTTATCCTGCGGCACCTTTTCCTTATTGGTATTTATGTTGATGGTGGGAAAGTGGTGGCAGGGGCTTCAGTGTAGCCTAAAACCGCAGGTCCAAACTCATGTCCAAAGTCATGGGGTGCATTCTAAGCTAGTGCTATCTAAGAATTCCTTTTATGAAGCAGTGAGAATATGTTATATTCAGTTTTGACACAAGAGCATTGCTATAGTTTGGATGCATTTTTTTTCTCCCTGAGGTCCTCAGTTTGCCTGTGGGGACATGGGACAGTTTTTAAGAGATGGGATTTAGTGGAGGATCCTTATGTCATTGAAGCTACACCCTTGGATGCTATTCACAAGGTGTCCTGTGGAACTCTGAATCAGTTCTTGTTAGAGTGAGTTGCTATAAAACCCGAGGGTGACCCTTGAGGTATTCTCTGGCACTCTGATGCTGTCATTTCTCCCACATAGGCTTCTGCCATCATTGTGTCACTGCTGTTAGACTGCCTCTAGAGTCTGAACTGGTTTGAATGGGCCACCTGAGTCTTCAGCCTCCAAAACTGTGAACCAAGCAAATCTCTTTTCTTATGAAGTTACCCAGATTTCAGGTATTTTGTTGTAATATGAACCTGGACTAATAAAAGTATGCATCTTTGTACATGTTTGTATGTTAGTATGGGCACACATGTGTCATGGTATGTGCGAAGAGGTCAGAGACAATGCTGTCAGTCCTCATCTTGTTTGAGGCAAGGTCTCTTCTTGTTCACTGCTGGCCCCAAAGCTTCTGGGGTATTTTTCTTGTCCCCACTTTCCATCTTGCCATTTACACATGCCATCTATAGCTGCTTATGCACCCAGCTTTTTGTGGGCCTGGAGATATGACTCAGGAACTCACACTTGTGCAGCAAGTGCTTTATCTATAGAACCATCTCTCAGTCCAGTGCATATCTGTAATGTTGGTGGAATATTGTGGAATCAGAATTTTCACAATAGGCTTCTGCAAGTGGAAGCATAGTGATTACTTTGAGGAAAAGTGCTTATACCTTTGTTAACTCCTTTTTCCATGGAATGTTGTTATTCTTTGAAAAAGTAAAAACAACTGACAAACTGTCATTACTTAGACTGGTGGTCTTGGCAGACAGTGTTTAGAAACCGAACTAAATAAACCTGCTACTTGGAAGGAAATAACTGCCTATATTTGTTGCATACAATAAAATTTGAGTTTTCAGGCAAAAGCTAGAATTTTGGAAAACTTGTATCTACCATGGTGTGCTGGTTTGATTCAGGTGTCCCCCATAAACTTATGAGTGCTGAATGTTAGGTCCCAGCAGGTAGCAATTTGGGAATTGGAGCCTCAAGGCAGTGTATTGTTGGGGGCGGACTTATGGTGGTGTTATTGCCAGATTCCCCTTGCCAGTGTTTGGCACACTCTCCTGCTGTTGCTCATACTGTTTTCCCCTGCTATCATGGAGCTTCCCCTCGAGTCAGTAAGCCAAAATAAACCCATTCCTCCCACAATCTGCTTCTGGCTGGATGTTTGTTGCAGCAAGGAGAAAGTGACCAAAACACATAGTGAGCTTGATAGCTTTCTAGGACTTAGAGACATTTCTGATGAACTCAGTTGTGATTTTAACAAATGTGAATTTGCGGTGTTGTGTGTTGAAATGTGTTAACTTTGGAAGATCTATGTCACTGTATTTTCCAAGGACTGATGCTTGTCATTATAAGAATTACACAGTGGTGAAATGTTCAGAGTGCAAGGTTGGTAGAGAGTAGGTTTTAATGTGTGAAGTTTATTGGTAGTTTCAAAGCCCACATTACAACTAACCTTTAAGAAATGACTACTTGCCCAGTTTTAATGTTCTATCAAGCAAGGATGTCCATCATGATCTGATTTTGCTGTTTGAATACTTCACCTGTGTCCCTCTTCAGGTCTTGGTGATGTTGGGTTTTCTTCACATACTTTGACCCAAATAATGTATCATAACAGATTGAGTATAGAAGTTGTGACAGTCAATATCTCTTCTGTTAATACTGACATTAAGTAGGTCTAGTAATTTGTTCTAATTTATTTTTGCTGTTAGCTTTACTATTATAGGCTTACTATTGATTGTAACTGAATTACTGAATGATTTAAAATTTTTCTGTATTAATTTATGAAAATGTAAATATCAGCAGATAGAACCCCCTTAAAAAGTTATTTGAGAGGAAAGAGATCCTGGCTCCAAAAGTTTACAGACCCACTGACTTAAAGTCTAGGGTACTATTGAGCCAGAGGGAAAAGTAGATGGCATTGGTGTGGAACCATGAAGAACCACTGAAACAGTGAGCTATCACTAAACTGGTGATTTTACTCTGGGTCCAAGTGAAAACTGAGTTGTTTTTAGGTGAGTTATTGGTGTGGGGAAGAAATTGTCTGAGGGATCAATTTTAGCTATAATATTGTAAACAATTTTAGAAAGTGATGTCATAATTTAATTTTGCTTTTGTTTTTTTCGAGGTAGGGTCTTGCTTTAGCCCAGGCTGACCTGGAACTCACTATGTAGTCTCAGGGTGACCTTGAACTCATGGTTATCCTCCTACCTCTGCTTCCCAAGTGCTGGGATTAAAAGTGTGCACCATGATGCCCTGCCAGAATTTAGTTTTTGAGACAAAAGGCCTTGTAGGTATTCTATTCTGTGGCCAAGGTCTAATTCAGCTGGTTTCTGTTATCTGACAACATTTATAAGTGCTATGTCTATAATATAATATATAATATGTGAGTGCTATAAATATGAGTGGGCTGTAGATGTCTGTGTTAGGTGCTGAGGTGAAGGTCACAGGTATTGTGTTTTTTTTTTTAATTCTGAGGGATTTTTGTGGAGTACTTGAGGAAGATTAAGTTGTTAGGACAAGTTTTAAGTTGAAGAACTGCCTAAGAAGATATAGATGAAGAGGAGATGGGGGAGGTCAGTGCTGTACTTATTAGCTGCTCTACACAAGGCTCTGAGTAGAAGGGAGTGGTCAGATGTCTTCTAGTTGGCAGGCTAGAACCTCTGGACAGGAAGTCACATTTCTGTGCCTCATGTTGGAAAGCAGAGCACATTGGCTTGCTCAGTCACATTTGCTGGTGCCTATGGACATTGCACATTGGAAAAAAATAGGTGAAGGAGCATGCCTTGGCATTAGGGAACTTATCATTCATCCCTTTGTGAGCCACTTGTGAAAATTGTTGTCCTGTGGGGAGTGCTTATGCACTGTGTGGGTATCCTTTCTCATGAGGGTAGCTCCAGAGTCACTTGTGAGAACATGGTAAAGACTCTTTCCATGGAAATCTGGGAGTGTGGAATTCTGATCAGTTGTATTTTCCCTTTCTTCTTCCAGGCATCTTTAGAAATCCTTAAGTCATCAGGTTATGATTCTTATTTATTTCCTACAATATGTTAAACTTGAATGAATCTTTACTAAACATAGAAAGAAAGCAGTCACTGGCATGAGTGAGTTCTGTCCCTCAGCTTCTTGAAGGTGGAAATGAAGTCAGAAAGCCAGGGTAAGGACAAGAGCACCCAGTATGACAAGCTACACATGACTTTAGACTCTCCTACCTGCCATCAGGTTTGTTTGTCACTAGAAGGTTGAGTTCTCTGCTGGACACAGTGGAAGGAAGGCAAATTGAATATCAACTGTCTATGAAAAGTTCCATCACCTCATGTTGAAGAGTTAGCCTCAGGAGCCCAAGCCTTCCATACACGATCCTCAAAGTGGAATGCTGACAAGGATATGGCTCACTTGGGCGTTCTGGGCTTTCCTGGCTGGAGACTTTCTGATTCTTTCAGTTGTGTGGATTAGGTTGTGTGTTGTATGTGCTTGTTTTATTTCTGTCTAACATCTTTTCCTTGGTGTATGAAGGTTTTCCTTCATTTGTGAGCCACATTTGAGTTACTTTGTGAATTGTAGGGCTGTGGCAAGTGACATTAATGATCTGGCTGGTCTTTAAATAGCATAGCTCCTATAAACAGAATCACCCGCTTTATAGCCTGATTTTGAGGGAGAGTGTTCACAGAGGATCCCAAATTTCTGGCACAACCCTGGAAAGGCAAAAGTATGTTCCTGCCCCTGCCGTGAGAAGGGTGGCTGGAAATGCACATCCTGCAGTGGAGATGCTTCTTTGGCAAGGACTAGAATAATCTGTCATGATGCATTAAATTTAGGTTGAATCAAGATGAAGAATAGATAGCCATGCCAGAGCCTTCTCGATTATCGGAAATGTAGTCATTTGCTCTGAGTCAGCGTAATGGTGTAGTGTTCACATCACTGTTTTGGGGCTGAACCAGGAAGCCAGCATGCTTGCCAGTGCTTCAGCAATGAGCTAATCAGCCCCTGGCTTCCACAGTCCTGGCAAAGTGTTCTTCTGGAATTAGTGCTGTCACTGCATAAGACCAGAATCCTTATAGAGATTCTTTTTTGCAGGGACCCTGCTACTCATAGCTCCCTGCATCATCCAGTTTCTCAAATGACAAATAACTAATATTGCTTGGGTCACAACCAACCAAGTCTTCATACAGTATTAAACCTTGCCTAAAACAACAGAGGATTGTGATACCACTGTTCCATTATAAAAACAAAAAGAGGGAGCTGTGGGATCCTGCTGAGAGGCACAGAATACATAGGTTTAAAGGAAAGTTGAGACTGGCCTGAAACTCCGATTATCTCATCCTGAGACCTGCAGGAGTTTGGCCTCTGTCTCCTTCCCGTCCTAAATTCCAGCCACCTATTGGTCCCCAGAAAACCCTGATAAGTCCAGACACTTCAAGGCCTGAGTTTATTAAAGTTCACATAGTTCAGGTGATAACAAGACCCAGGCAACAAAAAAGTCCCTCTAGCTCATCTATGCATCTGGCCCTTAACAATACTTTCATGAAACATCCACAGACCACCCTGCCTCCTCCAATACCCTTGCTGCTTATGCCCCTGCCTCTCCTTTTCCTTCTAAATAAAAGCAACCTTTCTCCACAGACAACACTTTTTCTTTTCCTCTTTGTCACATGCTGGTACTTGCTGTCATCAGATGATCCCTAGACTCCTGCCAAAGAAAGCCTTCCCAGATTGAGCTCTGAGTTGTGGTGTTGGGAATACAGCTCAACAGATTATTGAAAAGTCTTGTCCTGGGCTGGAATGATGGCTCAGCTTTGTCTGCGAAGCCTGATGACCTGGGTTTGATTCTCCAGTATCCACGTAGCCAGATGCACAAAGTAGGCCCATTCTCTCTCTCTCTGTCTCTCTCTCTCTCTGCTTGCATAAACATGAATATTTTTAAAGCCTAATAGCCCCTATCTTCAAGGAGCATGCCATGAAGAACACATATGTCACCAGTGCCATACAATGTCAGATGTGTGTAGTCAGAGAAGAGCAGTAAATTTTTATGCTCTTTGCAGGATGCAAGGCAGCTTTGGAGAGGATGGGCTTTTTAGCTTGATCTTAGAATGTCTGTAATGGGTCTGACACAATTGTCAGTGTGCAATAAGGGACAGTTACTGTACTTTGTTATTTTATTGACTAGATTTATATTTTCCAATATGTAAAATAGCAAGTTGCCTTATATGTTTCCTATGGATTCAGTGACAAAATTCTTGGGGAACAGGTGACTGAACCAGCTGGTACTCACCATTTGGGGCACAGTGACTCTGATGGTTATCTTGACTATCAACTTCATAAGATTGAGAAGCATCTAGGAGATTAGTTAAGTACACTTTTGGGTGTGTCTGTGAGGGCATTTTCATAGACATATTACAAAGGAGGAAAGATTCTTTCTGAATGCCTTTGGTACCATCCTGTAGGCTATTGGTTCGAATGGAATAAAGCAGGGACATTAAGAAAGCAAATGAACATGCATTTTCTCCCTTTGTTGCTTGTCCACTGTAATGTGAGCTGCCCTGCTTCACCATACCCTCTGCCTTGATAGACTGAAACCAATTGTGACCTGAATTAAAATGTCTCCTGTTATTTTTTTTCTTACTGCATTAAAAAAAACAAAAACACCTACCCCCAAAGAAAACCAAAAAGCAAAACTAACACAGAAAATTGGTAACAGAGAAGTGGGGTTGTTGCTATGACTTTACTTAACCAGTTGGTTCTTTAGCTTTTGTGGAAAGTTTGGAGAAGTGGATTAGAGAAATTAGAGAAATCCTGGGATTTAAAAAAATTATTTATGTGCAAGGAAAGAGAGGGAGGGAGGGGGAGAGAGAGAAAGAGAGAGAGAGAGAGAGAGAGAGAGAGAGAGAGAGAGAGAGAGAGAGAGAGAGAGAGAGAGAGAGAGAATGGGCACATCAGGGTTTCTTGCCACTACAAATGAACTCCAGATGCATGTGCCACTTTGTGCGTCTGGCTTTATGTGGGTACTGTGGAATTGAACCTGGGTTGTTAGGCTTTGTAAGTAAATGCCTTAACCACTGAGGCATCACTCCAGCCCAAAGTTTAGGATTTTATAAGCAAAGATTTAAGACCAGAATACTGATAGGAATGTGGATAGTAAAGTGCATAGTAAAGGTAGCTCATGACAAATTTATTGTGAATTGAATTAGAATTCATTCATGCTACACACCGGCAAAGAACTTGTCTACATTTTGCTCATGCTGTAAAACTTTTTGGGGAGACTTAAGTTTACAGATGATGGACCAATTCATTTGGTGGATATTTTAAGGCAGCCCTCCACTTCAGCTATCACATGGGTATTGCCCTCCTGCTTTTAGCCAGGTTTATAGTAAGAATTGGAAGCCAAAAGCAGAGCAAAAATATTTGAAGTTTGGGGAGAAAAGAAGCTTCTTAAAAGTTGTGGACAAGGAAGGCATGGATGCTAAAGAGACTAGTGCCTCCAAAAAGAAGCCAAAATAGCATTAGAAAAGATGCCTTTGATACGGGTTGCTGCTAATTAATAATTGTAAGCAACGCGGGGAGAGAGAGTTTTGGAATCCTCCCTTCCCCCTCCTCCTACTCCGAGTTCGTGTCCTCTAATGCCAAAGAATTGTACACAGGGACAGAATTAAATTTTAATTACACATTTATTCTAATTTAGTAGATCAGGAAAAGGGGAGTTGGATGGGGAAATTGGATGTGGGAAGTCATAAAGTTTTCCTCCCACCAGTGTGGGGAA
>PVHP010033373.1:0-19639 GCA_004024765.1 Zapus hudsonius
CGGGAGCCAATCAGCAGAGTACAGCAGAGCAAAGTATCAACAAACAGGATCAAGGTTTATCCTAGGATTAAAGGTGTGTTGGGATTAAAGGCATGTACCACCAAGCCCATGCTGGGATTAAAGGCGTGTGCCACGATGTCTGGCTTTATTCCGTATTCCAAAACTTAGCTTAATGTTACTCAGTTAGGCTGGGGCCCAAGAAGACACAACATGGCTGTGGTATTCGTGACCTCAGAGTGGCTGGTGTGTCCTGTACATCATTCCCCCTCCTGACCTTCATGGAAGGCGGGGGAATGGTGACATCTAATTAGAAGAGAGACTAGTTGAAATGAAGAAGGGAGTCTGTGGAAGGTGGTTGGGGAGGGAGAAGAGGAAGGGTGCTGGGAGGGGATGACGATCAAGGTAGATTGTCTATATATGGAGGTTGTCAATAAAGTTGAATCAACAGAGAAAGAAATGGAGATCACAATCCCCGTGGTGCCATCCCCACAGGAACATGGAACGAGGATGGAGATGGTGGGCTTAGGGCTGGAAGGATGGGAGAGCAGGTGGAGACGGGGACACAGAAGGGCGGCCAGGCTGGGAGGGGTGCCAGAGCTTTGTCTTCAGGGCTGGCCACATGGTCCTCCATTATCGCCTCCCCCACAGCCACAGTCAAGTGACACCATGCTTCCAAGGGTTTCAGACTGATTTCTAGTTTTCCCTGGATGCCACAGTAGCTGATCATTTTTTAGGAGAGTGTAATTTTTTGAAGTTTCTTTTTATATTAAAAATTCTTTTGCATCGAAGAAAGCAGTTCCCCTTTTCCAACGTTAACAATCTGGCAACAGAATAGGACTGCCGATTTCATGTTCTTTTTAAGTTTTTAAAAAATATTTTATTTATTCATTTTCAAGCAGAGAGAGAGAGAGAACACACACAGAGAGAGAGAGAGAGAGAGAGAGAGAGAGAGAGAGAGAAAACACCAGGGCTACAACCTTGTGGGTCTGGCTTATGTGGGACCTGGGGAATTGAACCTGGGGCCTTAGGTACTGGAGGCAAGTGCCTTAACCGCTGAGCCATCTCTCCAGCCCCTGATTTCATGTTCTTAATGTGCGGGGGGGAAAAAGGGAAGAAAAGCAAAAACAACACTTCTTTCTTTCCTTGTATCTTCCCTCCCTCCTGCCTTCCTTCCCTTCTGCCTGATAGAAGCTTCTGGAATGTAAGCTTCCTTTGGAACTGGGGAAAGCACTTCCCTCCCCTCCTCCTGTTCCAGACAGAGAGGCACAGGGCAGGACACCCAGCTTGCCAACAAGATTTCAGCATGGAGGAAAACACTGAAACCTTACATGCCGCTCAGAAACATGTCCAAGCAGCTGCAGGTGTAACTCTGACCTCACCTGTGTGTACCGGAAGCCATCCCAGTGACCCTGTTTATCAGTACACTGAGCAAGTTTTCCATCTATGGTGTGAACACTGTCCTTTACCAGAACATTCTTTCAAAACTAGAGCAAGAGGGGAGTGTAGCAGGAAACAGGGGCTGAGCACCTGGAGGTAGGGTCTCTCTGTAGCCCAGGCTGATCCGGAATTCCTACGGAGTCTCAGGATGGCTTTGAACTCACAGTGATCCTCCTGTCTTGGCCTCCCAAGTGCTGGGATTAAAGGCATGCACTACCATGCCTGGGCCTTTTTTTTTTTTTTTTGAGATAGGGTTTTGCTATATAGTCTGTAAATTCCCCATCCTCCTGCCCCCTCCCCGCTCAGCCCCTTTCTTAGAATTAATATGTATGGACTTCTATCTGTTATCCAGGCTAGTTCTCAGTTCCCAGGTTTAGACCATCATCCCTCCTTCTCTTCCTGAACAGATAGAGCTACAGGTTTGAGCCACCACAGCAGGCGCTCTTACATGAAATATGAGCAAAGAAGCTGGGCTTGAAAATGTACACCTTTAATCCCAGCACTGGGAGGCTGAGGTAGGAGGATCGCCATGAGTTCAAGGCCAGCCTGGAGCTAGAGTAAGTTCCAGGTCAGCTTGCGCTATAGTGAGGCCCTGTCTCAAAAAAAAAAAAAAGATAAATATAAATAAATAAATAAATAAGAGCAAAGCTTAATGCCCCTCCCTCTCTAAGAGTGCCACTGTGGGCTCTGGATAATAATGAAGTTGGTCATATCCCGGTGCCATAGCTGACCTCTTCTGGAGATACCTAGTAGTACTTCTGACTCCGCTGTCTTGCTGGCTTTAATTCTTCCCAAGGCCACTGTCACAGAGGATGACTTCTTTATAATTAAGAGGAGCCAGGAAGAGGGGGCTTGGGAGATGGCTCAGTAGTTAAAGGTGTTTGCCTGCCTGCAGGTTCAATTCCCTGGTACCCATGTAAAGCCAGATGCACAAAGTGGTGCATATGTCTGGAGTCTGGAGTTCATATACTGTGGCAAGAGGCCCTGGCACATCTATTCTCTCTTTCTCAAATAAAAACATTTTTTTTTAAAAAAGAGCAAGGGGATAGCTGGGCTCAGGCACAACTGGGTCCAAGGTCTTCAGGCTTCTTTTTCTTCTTGCCTACTGCTCCCTGAGCGGCTTCATGCATTCTCTGTCCACGAAGACCTCTCTCCACACAGTAGGTGACTCAGCTGCCGTAGTACCAGGGTCACCTTCTGGCAGCTTCTGCTCTGGGGGAGGAACTCATGTAAGACACGGCCTCACCAGGTGCTGTGGCCCAGAGCAGGGGTCTGTGAGAAAGAACATGGCAACCTGGGAAGAGGTGCTTAAGATGGAGAGTCTCCAGAGTGTGTGTTTAGGGGTGCAGCTGCTGCCACAGGGACCTTCTGAACTCACTCATCTGTCCTTTCACACTCACCTTGACAGGCCCCCCCCCACTCCCCTGGTCCCAGATCTTCAGAGTACCAAACAAGACCCTCTATGATCCCCGCTTTTGGTCTTTACTTTTATATGAAAACAAGTTGAATTAAAAAATATTTATTGGGCTGGAGAGATGGCTCAGTGGTTGAGGCACTCGCCTCCAGTGCCTAAGGCCCCGGGTTCAATTCCCCAGGACCCACATAAGCCAGACCCACAAGGTGGTGGCTGTGGTGCTCTCTCTCTCTCTCTCTCTCTCTCTCTCTCTCACTCTCTCTCCCTGAAAATGAATAAATAAAATTTAAACAAAAAAAGAAGTTGTCAACAAAAAGTTAAAAAAAAACTTAAAAGCTGGGCTGGAGAGATGGCTCCGCAGTTAAGGTGTTAAAAATATTTATTTATTTATTTTAAAAATATTTTATTTATGAGAGAGAGACAGAGAGAGAGAGAGAGAGAGAGAGAGAGAGAGAGAGAGAGAGAGAGAGAGAGAGAGAGAGAGAGAGAACATCATCAGGGCCTCCAGCCACTGCAAATGAACTCCAGACACATGCGCCCTCTTGTGTATCTGGCTTTATATGGGCACTGGGGAATTGAACTCAGGTCCTTCTGCATTGCAGGCAAGCGCCTTAACTGCTAAACCATCTCTTCAGCCCTTATTTATTTATTTATTTATTTACTTATTTATTTATTTATTTAGAGCACCAGGGCCTCCTACCTCTGCCTCCGAGTGCTGGGATTAAAGGTGTGTGCCACCACATCTGGCTTTTTTTTTTTTTTTTTGGTCAGTGAGCCCCAGAGACTGTTTGGTCTTGACCCTCAGTGGATTGGGGTTACCGATGTGGGTGACTACACCCAGCTGTTTACATGGGTTCTGGGGAGTTGAACTTGGGCAGTTGCAGGTTCTCCTAGGCTCTCGTGCTTAAGCGGCAAGTGTCCTTGACCACTAAGCCGTCTCCCTAGCCCAACAATTTTAACATTTTAACAATAAAAAACAGATGATAAACTATCAGAAGCCTGAAAGGATGATACAGATGAGCCTGTTTAACCCCTGCTTGCAGAAAACACCTAGAACGGACCACCAGGGATGGGAAAAGCCATGATGAAGAAATCATAGGAGAGGATTATGATCATGGAATATTGTCTATATTCATGGAAATTGCCAATAAAAAGTTAAAAATAAGAAATCATCAAGGAATGAGAACTGTGGCAAGGATTTATGAGGACGGGGCTTCATTGCCAAATTGATCAAGTAATTCATGTGAAAGGTGAGTCTTATTCACTTCAGTATCTCCAAACACCCAATGCCTCCTTCTCTCTCCTGCTTCTGCTAGGGAAGGCCTGTTAGTTCTCTGGTGCTTTGTGGAAGTGGGCATGGCATGGTTGTCCACCCCACACACGCCCCATTTTTAGTGGATTTGGGGTGTGGGGAAGGGCTGACCACTCTCCGTGTCCAGGGGCGAGCCATGACTGGTCTAAGCAAGTCAGAGTAGAGCTTTCTCTCTCTGCACCAACTTTAGTATCCAGGGGACATTGGTTCCAGGCCCCTCCTCCCAGTCACCACTCTCCTTGGGTGCTCTGGTCACTTAGATGAAATAGCATATTTACGTAGAGCCTTCGTGCATCCTCCATAACAACATGGAAATGTTATGTCAATAGTTGTCACTTTGTATAATTCGAGGGATGACAAGAAAAATATTAGCTGTCCATGGGCACAGAGGGCTGACTGGATGTTAAATCTAAGCTAGACATGCAGGGTGTCTTCTTGGACACAGGGACTTCTCAGGAACAACCTCTACTGTGAAGCAAAACTTAAAAAAGTTTTAAAACATTTTTATTGTTAGTAATTCGATATCAGGCTAAAGAGATGGCTTAGTGGTTAAGGCATTTGCCTGCAATGCAGAAGGACCAGAGTTTGATTCCCCAGTGCCCATATAAAGCCAGATGCACAAGAGGGTGCATGTGTCTGGAGTTCATTTGCAGTGGCTGGAGGTCCTGGTGTGCCCATTCTCTCTCTCTCTCTCTCTCTCTCTCTCTCAAATAAATAAATAAATAAAATATTTTTAAAAATTCGATACAGTGTATAAGAACGTCTTGTTGCCAAAGTGTTCCTGGGCTGCAGAGTGAGTTCGAGGCCAGTCTGGACTAGTGAGACCAGTCTGGAAATAAAAGTAAAATAGTGACTGAGGATGGAGTTCAGTGGCTGAGCATTTGCCCAGTATGCACAAAGCCCTCGGTCCAATTCCCAGCACCACAAAACAATCAAAGGGTGTTTATCGTATACTGCTAATTGGAAAAACATACTTCCACCTTTTGTTGGGAAAAGTTTCACATGTAGATTCAGACAATTCTAGAAGTCTGTTGTGTTATTAATCATGTTTCCAGATGAATAAAACACACAGATTTGAATAATAAGAGGGGGTTCTGGCCCAGGCATGTCAAGTTTTGGACACAGTCCAGCCCAGGCTGCAATCCATTTTGCATTGTGCTCTGGACTCTGGCTTCCTTCCTGTGGTGATACAAGCTTCAGGCTGGTTTCCCTCATTCTCACAGGATGGGTGCCAGTCACCAGCAGGGCTACAGGTGACCCTGCTCAGAGCCAGTGGGTAAGAGTTTTGTTTCACAGTGATGAAGCCACCTACGTAGCTGGGACTACATGTGTTTGCCACCACACCTGGCCACATATCATTCCTTCTGATCTACAGGAATGTGTTATTTCATTTCTTTCTATTAAAAAACCCAGAATTCCCCTCTTTTGAACACAGGGTCTTCCTCCCTTGGCCTTCAACTCAAGAGCCTCCTGCCCCAGCTTCCTGATAGCAGTATGAGAAGTGTGTACTACCATGCCCAGCTTTCATTATTTAGAGCTTTTATTTCTTGCTTGAATATACATTTTCATTAATTTGTCTCAAGTATTAAAATATATACTTAGTTATAAATATTAGATCAATTTCCTGTTGGAGTCTCTGACTTCTTTATTTATAAGATTAACTTTTATTAACTCCTTTTCAGACATGGTCCATATATTTTGTTCAATTTAATTAAAAATCTGTTTATTTATTTCCAAGGAGAGAGACAGAGAGAAAGACGAGAGAGAGAGGGAGGGAGGGAGGGAGGGAGGGAGGGAGGGAGGGAAGGATGGAGGGAGGGAGGGGAGGGGAGGAGAGGAGAGAGTTGCTACTACAAACTAACTCCAGACACATGCACCATTTTGTATATCTGGCTTTACGTGAATCATGGAGAGGTTGAACCCAGTCTGTCAGGCTTTGCAAACAAGTGCCTTTAACCATTAAGCCATCTCTCCAGCCCTCGGTTCAATTTTTTTTTTAAAAACAAGTTAACATTGTGGGTCATCACTTTTTTCTCCACATGCTTCCTGTATTTGGTACTGTAGTGGGCAGGACTCCTTACAGAAATAATCGGAGGGAAGAAGGAGTTATCTTGGCTCATAGGATAGAGTCCATCATGGCAGCAAAGGCAAGGTGGTGGAAGCATGGCTGGTTTCATCACTTCAGTAATCTGGATGCTGAGGGAGCTTGGGTCAGGCTATAACCTCCAGTGACCCTTGTCCTTCAGAGAAGTCCACCTCCTAAAGGTTCTACATCCTTCCAAAGATACCACCAACTGAGGATCAAGAATTCAAACACATGAGACATTTCACATGGAATCCATAAGACCTCCCTCACTAGGCGGGAGTCATAGGACTTTGTCAGCTCCCAAGAGGCAAGGCAGGTGGACAGACCTCTGAGTGATCTTGGACAGCCACTCTTCCCATCTTGCAATTCTTGGGCAGAATGGACGGCTTCTAGCCACTGCAAATGAACTCCATATGTATGCATCTCTTTATGCATCTGGCTTATGTGGGTGCTGGGGAACTGAACTGGTCCTTAGGCCCTGGAAGCAAGTGCTTTAACCACGGAGCCATCTCTCCAACCCCCAATCCTGGCTACTTTCTAACAATAGCTTCTTTGCCTGAGTGGTGTGAGCACCTGCCTGGACTCACCCTCAGGATGAAAGTGGCAAAGGTCTGACCCTTGCAGAACACAGGTGGGCTTGTGCAGTCTCCTACCAGACTTTGGAAAGTTAGCAGAAATAGGTGAGGTGTTTAGAGTCCTCCCCTGGGACTGGGAATCAGTGTTTAGTGCTCCACTCCAGGGGCAGATACCAGTGCCCAACAGGTATTTATTTAAGCTGAACAGAATTTTTCATGGACTGAGCCAGTGTGACGTTTTCTGAGGCTCAGAGCTAGGCATATGAGGTCAGTGGCCCAGCATAGGCATCCTGTGTGACCTCAGGTGGAAGCCACCCTGGGCACAGGAGTGGACATCTTAGCCCTTCTCCAACCCCCAAACTACCTCTGAACCTTTCCATGTGTGCAGACCAATGGGGTTCCTTTATGGATTAAGCTAGTCTCAGGTGTGCTTTTTCTTGCAGTGAACAAATCTTACAGAGCGTCAGAATGTGGGACATGGCTAGAAACGGACCCTATAGTATAGAAATGGCTGGATGGAGTTGGGACTGGGGCAGAGAGGAGGACCCACCTCTCACAGCAGGGAATTGAGCACCTTTGCTATGTCACTCATCACTGTGGTAGGCTCAGTATTGCAATGGTCCCTGAAGATACCCATGTCCTAATCCTGGGACCTTTGAATATAACTTTCAATGGCTAAAAGGGAATTTTCAAGTGTGATTAAAATACACCCCTGGGTTAGTTATCCTGAGCATCTGATGTAAGTAAGCGTGGGGGCACTTGTCAGCAGAGAAGATCCTGGGTGACAGCTGCAGAGACTGTGGTCTTTCAAGGCTGGGGGGGGGGTGGAGACCAAGGAACACAGGGGGCTCTAGAAGCTGAAAATGACAAGAATACTCTTCCCTAAATCTACAGACGGATCCAGCTTTGCTAACACCTTGACTTTAGCCCCATGAAGCTGATGTTGGACTTTGATGGCCAGAGCTGTAGGAGAACCCACGTGTACTGTTTTCAGTCAAAAGGGCTTTGGTGCCAAGTGCTTGAAGGGGGACAGTGCAGAATACCCAGCAGAGAGGCTTAGCTGAAGGGAATGCATGTGCGTGTGTGTCTGGGGGGGATGGGTGCAGTCCCAAGACCCTATAGGAGCGTCCTGAGCTGAAACAGAGAGCAGAGAAGGCAGGAAACACAGCTTTGCTAAAAGAGACTTTCTGTCCCTCTAGGTGCTTAGCTGGGGCAGCTTGCATGTGACAAATGGAAAGGGCACAGCCCCCAAACTCGTTCTCAGGACCCCAACTGCCTGCCTGTCAGGGTTCTCCAGAGAAGCAGAACTGGTAGGATGAATATATATCACAAGGGGGATTTATTAGATTGTCTTACAGGATATGGGCTTCTCTCTCCTCTCTGACCAGTCACTGGGTGTGGGCTGTCCTGGAGTGAGGTGACCCCTCAGGCAAGAGAACTTGCTGGTAAAGGGCCCTGCTGTATGTCTGTTGCAGCTGAGGAAATGACATTTTTAAGGAGGGCTACAGCGTGCACGTGGAACCCCCTATATCACTCTTGGGAGTTTGCGTGGAAGGGAAGTAGACTTGTTTAATCTCTTGGTGAAGCGTTTTGTGACTTTCAGTGGAGAACATGGTCATGTAACTGGATACTTGGGGACGCAGGGAAGGGATCCCTGGTGGGTGAGGGAGAACGCAGAATTCGTGTGCCAGTCAGAGGGACAGCCTGAGCCAGCAGAGGCAGCTGTGAGTGGCAAGACTGGTGCCATTCGGCCAGACATCAGGTTCATCTGTCATGAGCCCTATGGCTGGACTTCCAGCGCATCCCTGTGGCCGCCTCTCCATGCTTCTTTAACCCTAGCTGTGAGAGCCGCTGGTACACTTTGCAAGTGCGGCAGAGATGACTGCCGCTCACTGATATCCATCTCTCCCTTCCTTAACTGGAGCGTTAGGTGGAAACACGGCCACCTGTTGGAGGTCACCTGCTTCGGCATCGCTTGCACTTGTGTGGTGTGGTTAGGTGGGAGGCGACTCATTGGCCTGGACTGTGTGGGCCAGAGTCACCTAGCCATGGGAGACCGTGCCTGGCCTTGTCCTAGACCAAAGGACTGAGCTCATGGCACAGGAAGTTGTGCCATGGGCCTTGTGGCACACTCCAGTACTCTTAGGACGGGTGTTACCTCTGGGAGGCAGGTAATACCTTAAATGGCACTTAGTTGCTCCAAGAAGACATGGGTGTGGGAGACAGCAGAGGACATGGGAGGAGCCTCACCAGCTCGCAATCCCTCAGGGGGATTTGCGTCTCTGCTAGGGCTCTCCATGCTCACTGCAGTACCTTTTCAGAAGGGCCAGGAAGAATCTCATTAGCCTTCAAGTTACAGATGGGCAGAATGGACGGCTCCCATCAGGCCAGGAAGGGGGTCACTTCCTGTGCACCAGTCTGGGATGCTGATGCCCAGTGGGGGCATAAGCTAGCCCTTCTGTGGACACTGGGTTGTCTTGGGGCTCTCTGGACCAGCTTTGATGGCAGGCAGACAAGCAGACATGTCTGTGAAGGGCTCAGTGACCAGGGGCCCTGAAGGCTAAGGATAGAAACTGGGTCACCCCATGTATTAATTTCTTTCCATTGCTGACAATAAGAAGCTTAGGGAAAGGGTTTCTTTCAGTTTATAGTACTAGGCAAACTTTCCTTCATGGCAGGGCAGGCATGCTGGCAGGAGCTGAAGGTGGGCTGACCACATTGGATCCAGTCAGAGGACAAACAGGAAGAGGGGCCTTGGGCTATAAAATAAGTGGGTCACAACTCTTTCTGACCCTCTTTCTCTGGCAAGGCTCCACTGCCTAAAGGCTCTACAACCTTCCCAAACAGCATCATTAGCTGACCAAATGTTGAAACATGTGGGCCTATGGAAACCATTCTACATTCAAACTACAACACCCAGTAGGGTTAGCCTCCTAGAATAAGAGGTGCTGGTAGGGAGGGGGAGGAAAGGGACACGCCAGGGTGATAATGGAGGTGCTGTACCCTTGGGATCACTCCCTCCCACTTTCCTCTTTTTAAAAATATTTTTATTTGCAAGGAGAGTGTGTGTGTGCCAGGGCCTCCAACTGCTGCAAATGAACTCGGATGCATACGTCACTTGTGCATCTGGCTTTATGTGGGCACTGGGGAATTGAACCCAGGTCATTAGGCTTGGCAGGCAAGTGCCTTAACCACTGAGCAATCTCTTCAGCCCCCCATTTTTCTCTTGTGGGTTCCCCTAAAAAAGGATCAAGCAGAGCCCCGGAGATGTGACAAGGGAGGATGTCATAAATGATGCACAGGCTGTCCCCCTCCCCTAAATGAAAAGTTTCCACTTAAAAACTTATTATCAGGCTGGAGGGATGGCTCAGCGATTAAGGCGTTTGCCCCCAGTGCTTAAGGACCTGGGTTCAATTCACCAGTACCCATGTAATCCAGATGCATAAAGTGGTGCATGCATCTGGAGTTCGTTTGCAGTGGTTAGAGGTCCCGGCACACCCATTCTCTCTCTCTCCCTCCTTACAAATAAATATTTTTAAAAACTTATCATCTCTGGAATTTGGCATCTGTCCAGTTTAATTCTTCCATGGGTTCCATTACCTTGCTGGGAGTCCCAGCTGCTGATGGCTCACAGGTTAAGTTTCTTCTTGGGAATCATCCCCAGCTGAAGGGCCCATTCTCTCTTCCTGGGGAAGCCGGCATCTGATGACATTTATGCAGAAGTGTGGACTGTTCTCATTGTGGACTCATCTCTTAGACTTGTCTTGGGCCTCTATTGTAGCCCAACCCAGTCTAACTTTTCTTTGCTACTACACAACCCGCACGTACATATTGGCCTCACTAGGTATTCTGTGGAATCCAACCTGCACCGTGAACCTTGCCAAGCTGAGTCATTCGTGATGTCCATGGTTCAGTTTTCTCTCATCTTACTTTAGAACACAGTTCTTGCCTTTTGTCCTGTGGCACCTACTCAACCTTTAGCCAAGGTCACAAGAGTCCCAGTGTGACCAGCCCTCCCTGCCCCCAGCCCTGTCAGTGAACATTGCCCGTTCATTGCTGTGTTGTTTGAAGCTGTCTTCCCCCCAAGTAGCTCAGCACACACCTGAATGCACTCTATCTGCCTTAAGAAGTCAAGCACAAAGGTACAGGCAAACCTCCTGTGAATTTCCCTGTTATTGTTCCCACCAATACCCAGAGGCAGTCTTCTCTTCCCTCCACATGGCTTCCTAGAAGGACTTCTAAATTTCTAGGCCTTAGGAAGGTAAGGCTTTCCTTCACCCCAGCCTAATGGCCGAAGTGAGGGGGGGTCAAGGTTTTTCTTACATGAACCTTTTCCCTCATGATGGGAGCCCTCTGTTATCTTTCCTTCTTCTGCTTGTTTGGCTGAACAGCATAGAATTTGGCTAAAACCTCTCCCACATATCACGCCACAAAGGTAGCAGGAGATCTTTGTAACCCCTCATTTTCTTTTGAATAAAGTCTCCCATTATACCTTATCCTCTGGTGGTCTATAATTTTAATTCCTTAGCTTTATAGACAAGAATTTGGGTCCTCCTTAAGTTCTGGGGTACGTTGCAAGTAGCTGGGTACTCTTTTAAATTCTAATCCCAGCTGCACCATTCACTCTGAAGTCCACCTCTGGGGTGTATGTGTGTGGGAGCACGACTATTATCTGAGTGGCTGGGAAGATGGCTCAGTAGGTGGGGGACATTCAAAACTGAGGGCGATTCACCCTGGGTGCTTCTACTCCCCATAAACAGCTGGGCATAGTGATGCAACCCTAACCCCGGTCCTGTGGGGAACAGAGACAGGAGACTCGCCGGGGCTCATTGGTCAGCCAGAACGACCGAAAATGGAAGCTCTAGGCTTAGGGAGACGGTGTCAAAGACACACGAGGGTGAGCGAAGAGGACGCCTGGCATTCCCAACTGGCCTGTGCGCGCTCGCTCACCTGCACGGGACCCACAACTGTGCACACAAGCTTCCACCACACCACGTACGCAGGCATGAAAACAAGGAACCCACGTCCACAGGGAAATGACCTTTAAGGCCAGACATATTACACAAACCACGAAGCTTCAAGTTTTCAGGTGGCTACGTTGAAAAGAAAGAAAGAAAAAGAAATGTACAGGGACAGGCGACAGCGTATCCAAAGGGCCATCCGATGACGCCATGACGATTTCCACGGAAGCCTTCGGAGTCCGGGTTCAGCCGAGCGCACAGCAAGCTCCTCGGGGACTCCTGAGGACCCTCCCCGCTCGTTCCACGGCCCCGATCCCCACGCGGGGCCGGGCCACGCGGCCTCGACGCCCACGCGCAGCCGGGGATCCGCTCAGCAGCGGCCCCGGAAGCCAGGGAGCCCGGGCTCTCGCCGGCGCTTCCGGCGCACAGCTACGGCGCGCGCCGCCGCGGGGCGTCGCTTTCTTATGGCATCACCCGCGGCCCGCGACGGAGGCGGGACTTCCTGGGCCGTGGACACACAACTTCCGGACGGAGGCGGAAGAGCCTGTCTGCTCTACGCCCGAGAGTCCCGGGAGCGCCGAGGGGCTGGCGGGGGGACCGGCGGGCGGCGGCGGGGGTCGCTCGGGGGTCAGGGCCGCGGCCCCGAGGGATGAGGAGGGGCCATGGCCAGCGACGGCGCCAGGAAGCAATTCTGGAAGCGCAGCAACAGCAAGGTCCCCGGCAGGTGGGTGTGTCGGGGTCGTGGTCAGGGGTCAGGGGTCAGGTGGCCGCGCCGGCCCGCGGGCCCCCCGGAGTGGAGCTGAGGTCTGGGGAGGGGCGGCTTGGGGGGTTCGCCTCCTGTGCAATGCCGCGAGGGTTGGAGGTGCCTGGGAATTTCCATGCTACAGCTTTCTGGCCTCTAAGTCAACTCCAGCAGCAGGAAGCAAATGAAAAAAAAAAATAGGACAAAAACACTTGGATGCACCCTGGAAGCTGCAGAGCTCCGAGGTCCTTCTCTGATTGGTGGCGGCCCTGCTAGGCCCAAAGGAATGAGGAGACATTCCATGGAAAATGCCTAGGAGAAAGTCTCTTATTGGTGAGGCCGGAGAAGGAGTTCAAAATATTATTCTGTTCCCTAACTTATGCCTTCTGGTCCCCCTGCTGTTGGGTCAGGACTGGTGCCTTGCATCTTTTTGTTTTAGGGCAGTTTCTAAATTACACTGCCATGGTTTGATCCAGGTGCCCCCCACAAACAAATGAATGTGTTCTGATAGATCGATCCTCAGCTGATGGCAGTTTGTATTTTACAACCTCAATGGAGCTGTGTTGTTGAGGGCGGGCTTATGGGGTTATAAGCCAGCTTCCCCTTGCCAGTGTTTGGCACACCTTCCTGCTGCTATTTCCAGTGCTGTGGCAGAGGTGATGTCCACCCTCTGCTCATGCCATCGTTTTCCCTGCCAGGATGGAGTCTCCCCTCGAGTCCATAAGCCAAATAAACCCATTCCTTCACAAGCCTTTTTGCTTGGGTTCTTTCTGTGCAGCAACTAGAAAGCTGACCGCAACATACACCCAGCACACAACACAGGAATTGGGCACTGAGCCCCACTCAACTTGTGTGGCATCTGAGATGCTGACAATAAAATTGCCTGCTTGGATTTATAAATGGGAGCCAACTTCTGCCATAAATGGAACTCCCCCCTGGATCTGTACGCTTGAAATAAACCCCTTCCTCCCATAAAAAAATCCATTTATTTCTGGGTATACCTTTGGTCAAGGAAATCTGGAAACTTGCATCGTTCACCTTGCAGATGTTTTCTTGAATTACTTTAGTAACAATTTCAACTCATATTTTTCTTTCCTTCTCTCATCTTTTTAAAAAAATTCTTATTGCTTGAATGCTGAAATACTGAATTGTTTTACTTTCTTGAACATTCCATAATAATTCTGCTTAAAAAATTGCTTCAATAAAGCCATTCACAAGCGCAGCATGATGGCTTATGCGCCTGTGTGTTTCATATTGTGTGAGCGTTCAAACTGTAAGCTTTGAAATGTACGGGAGCTAGTGAGAAAAGTTTATTTTCAGTGTGGTTAGGAGTTTACAGGAGTGACTTGTCTGCTCAGCCGCAGTGACTTGGAGGATGAAGGGAGTCTTCAGAGGTGGTCTGGGACCTTATTTTACTGCACCAGGACTGGGCTTGATTGGACAATAAGAGCTTTTATCAAGACCAATACCATGGTATAAGACAGGTGTGGATTCTGGAATAGTACTGGGAAGAAAGTGCTAGTAGTGATAGGGACAAATGCTGCAGAACGTAGCCTAGGTAAAAGGATGTGCCCAGGACTGGAGAGATGGCTCAGTGGTTAAATGCACTTGCTTGCAAAGCCTGATGGCCTGGGGTTGGTTCCCAGTACCCATAAACCAGATGCAGAGTGGTGCATGCATTTGGAGTTTGTGTTTGTGGTGGCAGGAGGCCCTGGCACTTCCACTTTTCTCTCTCAAATAATAAGGAAATATATTTTATAAAGAGGATCCATGGACAGTATAACTTGTTTTTTGAGGCAAAGTCTAACTCTTGCCCTGGCTGACTTGGAACTCATTCTGTAGTCCAGGTTGGCTTTGAAATCAAGGTGTTCCTCTTACCCCAGTCTCCTGGAATTAAGGGCATGAGCCACCACCCCTGGCTGGGGCAGTATAACTTTTATTTGTTGCTTTTAGGCCCTGAGGTTTTGCTTCCTCTTTAGTCTGAACTGTAATTTATTCTTAAGTCAGTTGCTGTATGGAGTTACACAGGGCAGTAAATAACCTTTGGATGAAAGACTGTCTCTTGGTGTCTCTCCCCCTCTGAGCTAGGTCTCTCTTTAGTAGTGTAGGTCTGGCCTTAGACTTTTGATCCTTGTGACTCAGCCTCCGAAGTGCTGGGAATACTCAGGTGCCACTATACTTAGTGTGACAGTTTGTTTTGTACTGGGTTAAAGAGTGTTCTCACTAAATTTGTGTCCCATCTGGAACCTGTGAATGTGACTTTGTTGGAAGCAGGTTCTTTGTAGAAGTAATCAAGTTGGGATGAAGTGATTGGATTAGGGGCCCTATTGCAATGACTGGAGTTATAAGAAGAGGGAAATTCAGACACAAGCAGAGGCATAGGGAAGAGTCATGTGAACACGGGTGCAGAGAGTGAATACGGGTACAGAGCAGGCACAGATGCAGAGACAGATGTAGGGAAAGGGCCGTGTAGCATGGATGCTCAGTGTAGAATGATGTGTTTCCAGGGGAAAGCTGGAGAGTGCTGACAGCCATCCAGACCAGAAGTGGTGGAAAAGAGCCTCTCCTAAAGACTTCATGGTTACTTGTCTTTAGTGATGTGACTCCGGTGACCACAAGAGATCGTACCATGCTGGATTGCACTACCTTGCTTGGAACTCTAGAATGTGATGTCTTACAGCAAGCAGATCCCTTGCCTGCTTCTTGGCGGCATGGGGCCTCCGTGCTCCCTAGATGTTTTGCTGTTTTCGGAGGCACTGCTTGTCCTCCAGGTGGCTCTTCTGGAGGCAGGCTTGCTTTAAAGCCCCTCTGTTGTTTCCCCTGAAATGCATGCCGTGCGCAGGCGCTTCTGTGTTCTGAGTCTGAGACGTCATCTCAGGCCCTGTCCAGCCTGGCCACTAGTTGGCTGGCAGCCCGCCTGCTGCCAGGGTGAGGACTGCAGGTCAGAAGGGCAGAGGTTGCACAGACTGTCTCGACTATGGCCTCTGCAGTGCTGATGGGCTGAGCTCTGGGGTCCTCCTCATTCTCTGCACTACAAGCTTCTCTCTTCCTTGCTCTTCCAGCCCACTAGCTATGCCTGTGCTCGAGTTCCCCCGCAGCCTGCCTCCCTGTAAAGCCTGGATGGAAGCACCCTTTCAGACACTCACTTCTTAAGAGGGCGGCGAGCTCCGCCCCTTTCCTCACATTGTTGAGGACTGAGAAATGTGGTTGATCACAGCTGTCAGGATGTTAGCCTGGAGAGGGAAAGGGATTGTCTACTGGGAGAGCCCTCTGCTCGGTGCACCCCTGGTCTTTGGCTCTATAGTTGACTGGGGCTTCCTTAGAAATGCCTTTCCTGGGTCAGCTGACAAGTGGTATGGTAGGAAGACCTCTGGCTGGGTAGATTTTTAGCTTTTTGTTATATGTGTGATATGTGCCAAGTCATGCCACTCCTGGTATCGGTTTCTGTGTCTGTCATGTGAAGGGCTGCATGAGAATAGGGGCTGTGGTGTCCAGGGGAGATCTGTTTGCTTTACCTCCATCATCTTTGGTGAGGAGAGGCCTGTTGGACCATTTGAGAGCTTGATAAGTCATTCATCCGGTAAAGGTTTATTTAATTCATACTATATGCCAGGGCCATCTCTAGGTGTGAGGGTTATATCAGTGAATATACTGCCCTCAAAACACAGTGCAGGTAAGGGGGTAGGTGGCTCAGAGCCAGCATGCAGTGGGCAGAGTTTCATGGCGACAAAGTGGCCAGGGACTTCTCAGGGGCCAGGGTAGTGATAGCTGAGGGAGGGGACCTGGTTGTGTGGTCACAGTGAGATGTGAACTGTTGCTCTTGTATTCTGGGTGGGAGCATATGGAGAGGCATGGCAGGGTCTGCTTTCAGTTTAACAGGGTTACTTGATCGCTTTGATGAAGAGAGGTCACAGGTGAGAAGGGAGGAGGCTGGAAGCAGGGAGACCAGGTTAGGGGCTGTTAGAAATAGCTTGCAGTGGAAGGGCATTCGGGAGGTGGGAGAGGCAGTAAGTGGATAAGCGTCAGAAGGCTTCGGTCCTCGACTCTTCTGGACCTGCTCCTGGGCCATTGCTTTCTGTCATCATTGTGGTTGGAATTCCTGCCACACTTAATTTTAAATGCCAGGACAAAACCCACACACCAAGCTTGCGAATTCTGGACGCCTTTCATGGTGGATGGCTGCTTGCTGTTTTAGCACGGCTCTGCTCTGTCCTGCCACGCCCTGTCTTGCTGACAGGGAGGCATGCATGCTGCTGGGGGAGGCAGCGTCTGGCATTCAGAAGTGCAGTGGCAGCAAGAAAGGCCTTGGGCACTTGGGCTAGTTCTGATGCAGAGCAGCATCTCGTGCTGTGGTCTGGGTCGCTTTCAGTGTCCACTGTCAGGTTCACAAGGACTCTGCTCCCCAGGCCGCCTTCAGTCACCTCCCACCAGGGGAGGAGGTGCTTGGGATACCGAAGTCATTCAGATGTGTATGAGCACCTTTGATGTTCTGAGACGGCTAAATGCTGGACATGCAGACGTGGCCAGGGAGGCCAGTGGGCTGAGGGGCAGTGAGCATGTATGAATGCTGACTGAAGGGCTCTGAGGGCTGTAATTTGGACATGCTGGACAACTGCCAGGTTCCCATGTGGGTAAATGTTCATGTCCTCCCCAAGGACATTTTGTCTAAGCTGAGACCTTGAAGTGGAGAAGGAGCCAGGATGTCTTCAGAGATGCCTGATGGCTGCTGGAGCACCTGCAGCTGGAGGGTGACGTGAGCCAGCCTGAGCACACCAGGCTCACGGAGAACTTCAGGTGTGAGAGTTCAAGCAGGGAGCACTGTGCTGCTGAACACTACAGTGGGTCCTTGCAGGGGTGAGAGGAAGCAGGCAGTTGTGAGGAAGCTGCAGCAGAGGCGATGCTGAGGGCAGAGGCTGTGGGGTTGAAGGGGACAGGGTCAGTGGCTATGGCAGTGGGAATTTGCAAGTTCACCTGGATGTTGGAGTGGACATGATCATCACATCATGGCCTGGGGGTGGGTAGGGATATGATTGTCAGAATCTGCCTCGGATTCTACACCCCATCCCTGGAACTTGTGAGTAAGTCATGGTCTATGGGGGACACAGGGGGCTTACCATATGAGCTCTGGAGTCAATACCATACCACTGGAATATACCCGATCTTGTCATGAAAGTGGTTGGAGAGGGCTGGGTGTGGTGGCGCATGGTAGGCTGATGGTTACCCTGAGTTCAAAGCCTACTTGGTCTGCAGAGTGACTTCCAGGTTAGCCTGGGAGAAAGTGAGACCCTGCTTTAAAATGCAAAAAAAGAAAAATGGTTGGAGAGATTCGACATGAGATGGACTTGGACCTTGAGGAGCTGGGCGCAGTCTTCTGCTGGCAGCCACTGGGAGAATGGAGATCTTGGGCAAAGTGCAAAGACCTGACTCACCCACAGTCAGGGCAATTCTTCTCCTGAGCTTGCAGGAAGGAACACAAATGGCCCACACTTAGACTTGAGTCTGCTGACACCCATGCCAGACATCTAACTTCCTGAACCTGTAGGTAAGTGTTCCTGTGCTGTGTGGAGTGTGGTGAGGCTGTCTGGTGGGGAAGAACTGAAGGTGGCCCTCAGCACCTCCCTCCTCGGAGTCCTGATCTGAATGTGAGCAGGAGCACCTGGTTCAGCAGCCTTGGAGGTTGCTGGGTAACTTCCAGAAAGTGCTTTTGGTTGCAGGTGACTGGGAGCGAGGGGGGTGGGTTCCTCTGATGTCTTGTGTCCTGCTCATCAGGCCAGGAATTAAGTGGAGGCCCTGACTCTTTCCTGCTGTCTTCACTGTTCCTGGAGTGGCTGCTCACCTGAAAAGAACCCTCTCTCCTTTTTCTCTGTGTCTCAGAAACCGTGGTGTTTGCATCCATCCATCCCTGCAGAGGGTCTGTGTGCAGAGGAGCGGGTTTCTCTTTCTCTAAATGGTGCTGGCCTTGCCTGTGTCAGGGCAGTGGAAGCATGGTTCCTTTACCCCCCCCCCCCCATGATCCCTTAATGTTCTATCAAATGTCTCTTATTTTATCCAGAAACATCACATTTTGAAAAATAAACACAAGGTGAATCATATTTCTCTTACATATTTAATAAAGCAAATCTGTATTTTAGAGCTAATTAAAAAATAACATATTTTCAGAGAGAGAGCATGGGTGTGTCAGAGCCTCTTGACATTGCAAACAAACTCCAGACACATGCACCACTTTGTGCATCTGGCTTTATGTGTGTGATGGTTTTGATCCAGGTTACCCCCACAAATGTATGTGTTCTGAATACTTCATCTCTAGCTGATGTCCAGTTTGGAATTAGAATCTTGTTGGAGCTGTGTTCTTGGGGGCGGGCTTATGGGGGCTATAACCAGTTTCCCCTTGCTAGTGTTTGGCACACCTTCCTGCAACTGTTAGCAGTGCTGCTCATGCCAGCATTTTCCCTGCCATCATGGAACTTCTCCTCAAGTCTGTAAGCCAAAATAAACCCATTCCTCCCATCAGCTGCTTTTTGTTAGGTTCTTTGTCGCAGCAACAAGAAGGTTGACTACCACAGTTTTGGTACCAGAGAGTGGGATCAATTGTTGCTGCTACAGTCCTAATTCTGTGGCTTTGGCCTTTTGCAACTGATATGCAGGAGAAATGTGGATGGATTTGAAACCTTGGCCTAAGAGATCCCTTGCAGTGATCTAAGTATGGCTTGATGGGGTATTCTGGTCACAGTTGAAAGGCCTGAATGCAGTAAGGATTATGAACTGTGAGGTTTTCCTTATGAGGGTGAGAAAGAACTTTGTCAAGACTGGTCTAGAAGCAGCTGTGTGAGAGGTTTGCTGCATTCTGCCTGCCTGTGTCCTGAGAACATGTGCAGGGTTGCTTTGCGTGGAAATGGACTGGTGTGAGCAGATGGAGATGGCACAGAAAGAAATGAAATCACTGGGCCAAAACTGCTAGCTGTTCAGATGCATTGTTTGAGAGATTACAGCCATTGAGATTGGGCCAGGTGATCTGCATTGGGACAATGGGAAGAATGGGGATTATTTTGAAGTAAAGGGCCTGAATGCTGAGGGAGGTTTTCTGCTCTTCAAAGTCAGCTTTGTTCCCCCCT
>PVHP010033374.1:0-19720 GCA_004024765.1 Zapus hudsonius
CATTAGAAATAATGTCTACTAATAAACATTGGGACAATTCAGAGATAGATACTGGTGGGTACTTGACTGCTGAAAACGCTGCCTCAGAATTCATAGCTAGAAAAGAGAATTTCAATTATGCCAAATCAAGTTATCTTCTAAGTGCTTCCATGAGCATCATAGTGGTTTGACTGATGTCTGCTTTCTTTGCAGTCAACTAACATGGTTGTATTCATCAGGGTTCTCTAGAGGAACAGAACTGGTAGAATGGACTATATTTTAAAAAGGAGATTTATTGGATTAGCTTACAGCAGTCCAACAATAGCAGTCAGTAGGCATGAGAAGCAATGATCCCAGTAGCTGCTCAGCAGCTCCAATCCAACACTAAGGACTAGAGGCTTTCTAGAGAGCTGCTGGTCTTCAGTCCACACTGGTTCCAATGTGACCATGGAGAGCAGAACAGCATAGATGCACATACAAGTGAAGGCAGCCACCAACATGCAGCACTGGCAGCTAGGCAGGAGGAAGGAGGCTCTCTTTTCTTAGGGTTTCCTTACATAAAGCCGCTCTCCCCCCCTTTGTGAGGGCCACCTACTCTGGGGAGAAGGCTCACTCTGGAAGAAGGACTTGCTCCTTCAGTCAATCATTCCTGGAAGTCAACTCAGAGAACCAACCCAAAGGAATGTTTATAGATTCCTAACCAGATCAAGTTGACAACAGAACTTAACCATCACAATAATCTTCTGTTTACTACAGTGAAGGCAGTCTTGCAGGTAGACTGCTAGGACAAGTTCAAAGATGCTGTTAAAGAAGATGAGCGGAGAGACAAGTGATCTGCCTGAAATGGAATCCCAGTGTCTCAGAAGCAACACTTTTAAGAGTAAGGAGCAAATCAGTTTCTGCTGCTTCTGTAAGGATGTGACCAACCCCAACCATATAGATACCCAGGCGCATGAACTGGGACATTTACTGATTAGAAGTGCATAGGCTGGGAAGAAGGCAAAAGCATTAATGTAAGGATTTATGCAAATAATTAATAGGATACATCATGAACAAGAACTGTTATTGAACACTAGAGTTCCTAACATTCAGAGTTTCTCTGTGTCCAAAGAAATTAGAAACAGATTGACAAAACTGTCAATTCAGAAAGAACTCTCATCCCAAAGGGAGTAAGAGATGGTTTAACTGAGAGCCAACTATGAGTGACCTTGACCCAGGAACATCAATTCAGGTTACCCCAAATAATGTGTTCCAACCTGGTAACAGTTTCATGAAGTTCTTATAGTAACAGAAGAAAATCATAAATCAAAGTAGGCAGGTTACAACAAAGCAAAAAATTCTTTTAGAAGCCTCCAATGTTATCTGATGATATTCATAGTCTTTGGGTTTGTAGAAGCTAGGGGTATGTTAGTTCATTTTGAAGAGATTTGTGTTAAGAGTCACAAGGATATTAGCTTACACAGAGAAGTCGGCAGTGAATGACAATTAAAAAGGTTATTTGTCTCTGTAGCATTCCAGCTCTCCACAATCAAGAAGTTCTACCTGATAGGTCTTGTAGAATCCTTAGCAGAGATGTGGCTTTTTTTGTTTGTTTGTTTGAATTTCAGATTATGCAGAAAAAAAAACAATTTATTTACAGTTTGGCCAATTGGTAGAAGATCTCATCTCTCTTTCACTGTGCACGTGGTATTCTTAAAATCTATAGAAACAATAACTCAAAGGCTAGACTATACAAAATTTAACTGTGAAACAAACTAACTGGTACTTTATTATGGGAAAAGGGACTCCCACGCCAGTTTGCCCACATATTTTCGAGTAGTGATGATCCCCTGAGAACTGCCTTGTCCTCTTAAGCAATCAGGTCTTCTTAGGAACATCTGCAGGACCAGAGCGGAGACAATGGTTAAGACACACCCTGACCAGCATTACTTAATTACACACCCCTCTTGCCCTCTGCTCAAGTACTTCCTCTAATTAAACCTCATGTCAGTTCCCTGAAGATGGACTTGTGATCACTAGATTGGTTCCTGTTTCTGTGTGGCCACATAGAATACGTCTCTTTTCCCTAATTGTTACCATCATTTGTCTCGTTGATTGTCATGCTTGGGATGGGAAGCAAAGCCTAGCTTGTTGGGGTTGCCGGGGCTCATATCTTGCCCTAAAAACTCCAGCTACAGCTAAACTCATCAAGAAAAAAAGGGATGACTAGAAGAAAAAAAAATACAAGTTATCAATATTAGGAATGAAAGGCCTGCCACTATCAACTGTGCAGCCAATAAAAGGATACTCTTTGCTGCCAGACCACCACCATCATGGGTTACATGCAACCTCCTGGAAAGAGTCTGTCCAAGCTGGATCTGCTCTACTCTGCTGTCCCCATGGGGCTGAAATTGACATCAGCTACATAAAGGAGCAGATTGACAAACTGGTCAAGAAAGGTCAGACTTCCCCACAAATTGGTGTGATGCTGAGGGACTCAAATGGTATTGCAGAACTGTTTTGGGACTGGTAATAAATCCTTGCTAAGTTTTAAGTCAAAAGGATTCCTCATGAGTTTTCTGAGGATTTCTAGCATTTAAATAAGAAAGAGGTTGTGGTTCACAGGCATTTTCAGAGGAACAGAAAGGATAATGGTGGTAAATTCTGATTCTGTCTAAGCAGAATTCACCAATTGGCTTATTACTTTGAGACCAAGTGGGTCCTCTCTCCAGTTGGAAATATAAGTCAACCACAGCCTCTCTTATAGCATATATTTGTTTTGTATACTTTAGTAATAAAATCAATTTCAAGAAAAATGAATGACAAAAGAACATAATGAACAAAGTTAGAAACTTAAATGGTCAAAATCCTTGTAATTTCCTTTTTAACACTGACACAAGGAATAGCCAAGAATGCACTCGTCTCTATTAAGATCTCGAGGTTACCCCCCCAAAAAATTTCCCTTAACAAAACAAAACAAACAATAAAATCTTTCTGGGTCCAGATGAATTTGTGGGTCACCACATTTTTAAAAATCCAATAAAATAATAATAAGAAATAGGTATAAGTTTTTTCAGAAAAACAGTGAATGTTTGAAACATTGCCTACCTTATTTACAGGGGCAACCAAATTCCCAATCATTTTAAGTGGAAGATTTCTGAAACAATAAGAAGGATTTGGGGGAAATCACATAAGTTTCATTTTCATGAGTACTGACACAAACTAATTTTCCAAATCGCTGTGTGTCTCTGTGATGTTTCCACACAAAGAGCATGGGTCTCCCTATGGATCCTGACTTTCAGCCATCCCATTCAATTTTCCCAGCTCCCTTACCAGGCCCTAAAAGTGCCTCTTTTCTTTCCTATCTTATTTCTGTCCCCACTCTGTGTCACTTGTGACAGGCATCCCTCTGGGTACATCTACAATGTTGACTTAGTTTCCATGCATGAGTGAGAACATGTGGCACCTGTCTTTATGTGTTTGTCCTTTTTCACTCAAGATGTTCTCCACTCCATCTGTGCTGTTGCAAAGGACAGAATATCTCATTCTTTCTGTGACTGACTGTTTCATTTTGCCTACATATTACATTTTCTCTGATTGTTCATCTGGGTTAAATCTGCATTTTGGCTATAGTATCCATGGTATAACGATTTTATCTCCCTGAATCTATAGAAAGTAGTGGAATTTCTGGATAATACAGTAGTTTAATTTTTATTTTTTAAGCAATCTTTTATCATATTCCATAAGACCTATATTAATTTGGATTGCAACCAGAACTTTTTTTTTCCCTCTGAATTCTCAGCAGTATTTTTTTTATTTCTTGTCTTTTTATTGGCAGCCATTCTAACTTGGGTGAGATGAAATCAATTTGTAGATTGAATCTGTATTTCTATGATGAGTAAGATTGAAATTTTTTCATGAGTTTCTTGCCTATTTTTTTTGTATTCTTTTGAGACAAGCATGTTTATTTTAGCCCGATTTTACTTGATTGGGTTTTGTTTTTGTTATTGTTTTGGTGTTTATCTTTCTAAGCTCCTTAGATGTATTAGGTCCTGTAGAAGAACACAACCAATAGGATGAATGTATATTATAAAAGGAACTTATTAGTTTGGCTTACAAAATAGGATCTGAGCAGTCCAACTTTGGCCATCTATGGGCTGAAGAGTCTGAGAATGTGGTAAATGCTCAATCCAGGAGGCTTTAGACCTCACTAGTTGCAATTTCGCACTGATAGCCTACAAGATTTGTGAAGAGCCGCTGGTCTTCCATCCATGCTGGAAAGTCAAAGAGATGGATTCTGATTTCAGAAAAGAATATCAACCACAGGGTAGATTCATTCACCAGGAAGGGGTAAAGGCAGGCAGGGAGGAAGGACTAATTCTTCATGGAACCTCATTATGTGTAATCTGGAAAGGGAACATACTCTGGAGGAAGGTCTTCCCAACCCTCAGTTAATCTTTCCTGAGAATGCCCTCATAGACCTGCCTGAGAGGCATGTCTCTTACTTGGTTTCTGATTAAATCAAATTGACAATAGAAATTAACCAACACAGCTATCTATTCTGGATATCAATCCCTTCTTGAATGCACCACTAGCAAATATTCTCTGCTGTTCTGTAGGTTGTGTCTTCATGCTGTTGCTTGTTTCTTCTCAGTGCAGAAACCAATTTATTTGCTACAGTCCCTTGTACCTACCTTCATGTTTGTTGTCTGTACCATCTGAAAAACACATCAGTGCCTAAACCAATGTCTTGATGTGTCCCCCTTATCTTTTCTTATAGCAATTTCATAATTTCAGGTTCAAGAAAAAAATTTCATTTTCCACATATACACATGTAATTTACTAGTATCATTCATTGAAGAGGTTCATTTCTCCACTGTATATTCATGGATCCTTTGTCAAAAATTATCTGACTGTAGAAGTTTAGTTTAGTTTTCTTTTTTCTTCTTTCCTTCCTTCCTCCCTTCCTTTCTCTATTTCTTTCTTTATTTGAAAGCAGAAAGAGAGAGAGAATAGGCATAGCTTTGGGTCTCCAGCCACTGCAAAAAATTATAGATGCATGCACCTATTTGTGCATCTGGCTTTATGTGGGTACTAGGAAATCAAACACACATTGCTAGGCTTTGCAGGCAAGCAACTTAACCACTGAGCAATCACTCTAGTCCTAATTTCTGTGTTCTGACTGCACACTAAAACAGAAGCACAAGACTCCAAATAGTGAAATCATCCTTAAACATCCTAGAAAAATAATCAATATTCTCAAATTATACTGCCCAGCCATGGTAACAAAACCTACATGGTACTGGCACAAAACCAGACACGGACTAATAGCATAGAATGGAGGACTTGAAGTAAAGTTTAATAGCTACAACAACCTAATCTTTAACAAATATGTCAAAAACCTAAGTTGAAAAAAAAAGCCGCCTTATGAATAATAGTGCTGAGAAAACTCGATGCTCACATGTAAAAGAATGAAACTAGATCCATATCTTCTACCTGCAAAAAAAATCAATGTAAAATGGATCAAAGACCTTAATGTAAGACCAAAACTTTGAAATTGATAAGGGGAAAACATTTCAAGATATAAAGGCAAAGATCTTTTAAAAAATATTTTTATTTATTCTCAAGCAAAGAGAGATAAAGAGAAGAGAGACAGACAGAAGAAATGGGTGCAACAAGGCCTCCAGCCACTGCAAACAAACTCCAGGTCCATGCACCACTTTTTGCTGTACATGGGTACTGGGGAAATTGAACAAACTGAACATGGGTTTATAGCATTGCAAGCAAGTGCCTTAGCTGCTACACCATCTCTACAGCCCCCAGGCAAAGATTTTTTCTTTTAAAGAATTCCAATGGCACAGAAAACAATCCAATATCTTGTCTGCTGAAGGATTGTATCTTGAGCAGCCAGTATGGAAATTGGTATGGAAGTTCATTAAAAAAAAAACTCAAAAGAGAACTTTCATTATGAGCCAGCTATAACATTTCAATTAACAAATTTTGAACCTGCTTTTAAAAATTGGTCAAATAAAGTTTATATAAAAATAGAGCCATGCTATTTCCATGTATTATAATTGTCAGATTTTATTCATATTCCAATAATTTTTACATGTGTGATTTTATGATTTTGTGTAGAAGAAATGTGCCGAGAAAAATATTATTTCCACAGCAAGTGAGTGTTGACTCACATCTTACATTTCTGCTAATATACTGAGCTATATCATTTCATTCTCTTGTCATAGAATCAGGACAGGTGAATATTACAATGATGTTAAGTATCTCTCAGTTTGCCTTTCGCACTTTGATCTACAATGTACAAAGAATTTGTCATGAGTAGAGGTCATAGATATGAAGTTATTGATTTGGGACATACAATATCCCAGTGCAATTTCTGGAAAAGCCATCATCACATTAATTTTCTGTAGCATCAATTCTGTCAAATATGGGTTTCATGTGTCATTGGGTATGCTTCTGACTTTTCTGTTCTATTTATCAATGTGTCTGTTTTTATAGTGACATCACACTTCCTTAATTATCATGGGATTTTAACAAATGCTGATGAGTTACAGTAAATCTTCCAATCTTCTATGTTGAGTGTATGAATCACTGTGAGACTTTTGAAGAAATAAATATCAGCTTGTCAACTTCCAATTAAAAATCACTCTTAAGATTTTTTGAGTAGGATTCCAATAATTTAATAAATCAATTTAGGAAGAATTGGCAAGTATAAAATATTTGCTTCTCTAATCCTTAAATACAATGTATCTGTTTATATGTGTTTTATTTCATAGTTTTATTTCATATATTTTGTTAGACTTACCCCTAAGCATTTGGCACTTCTGTATAGTCAAAAATAATCTATTTTTTGAGATAAGACTTTTCTTTAATTTTTATTTAGTTTCAAGGAGAGAGAAAGAGAGAGAGACAGAGAGACAGAGACAGAGAGAGAAACATGGGTACACCAGGGCTACTAGCCACAGCAAACAAATTCCAGATGAATTCTCTGATTGCAAGGAAATAAATAAAAATGTTTTTTTTTTAATTCAAGTAATAGACATGCTCTTGGGCTGGCCTGCAGGAGCATCTCCAGGAAAGGTTAACTGAAGGGGAAGATCTCTCAGAGGAAACAGCCCTTCCAGTGGTTCCAGGAAAAAGTGGCGTTTTTGCCTGGTTACCCTGTTCCTCAATGTACTGCATCTACCCTGTTGCTACCATCCATAACTGACATTAGCACCAGCCTTTTTGGCCTTTCAACATGGACTCAAGATTGGAGGGTCTGTGGGAATCCTCCAGGCTTTCAGCACCAGACTGATACAGTTGAGGCATCCAACCTCATGGACTGAGCATACAGGGTTCTCAGCCTGCAGACAGCCATTGTTGGATAGCCCAACCTATATAATTTAAGCTAACCTAATAAATCCCTTTATAACATATATTTATTCTATCAGTTCCATTCCTCTAGAGCACCTTGACTAGCACACATGTTGAGCTTTAAGTTGGTTGCCATAGAAAGTGTCCTGAATGTCTTCCACTTGGAGGCTTTTCTCACTACCCATGCAAGGTGCAAAGCGATCCACAGCAGGTGGCATAGCTGATGCTCTGCTCTATTCACTCAAACGCAAGTGGACACAATCTCTAAGAACTCAGGCTCTGGCCTATTTGCCATTTCCATATTATTTTTCTCTTAAGAGTTATCCCCAAAGATGTTTTGTGCATTTGAGAAGCCTGGAATTAACTGTGGAAAGTCCTGAGGTATGGCTGATTTTATTTTGTTTTATTTTTGGTATGGTTCTCTTCTTTTGTATCTTACTTTCAATAATAGTTGAAATTCTCAGAGTCCAGGTTTATATACACGATCATTACACTTTACCTTCACCACCTCAATTCAAGAAGAAACACACCAGCTCACACTTTCCAACCCATATTTGGGTTTGGAGAGATGTTCCACAGAAAAAGGAAAATAAGAAATTTCAGAGTTAACACTGAGGAGGAGAGAGGGCTGGAGAGTGATGAGAACTGGAAATTCCCCACTCACTCATGATGTCTTTTATTGGTGCTTTACAAGTAACCAATTTGAAAACACACTACCACACACCTGTGATGTAAAAATAAATTTTACCAGCTTGCATCAATTGTCTTCATTGAATGAAGCATTATCAACTGAAGCTTGAGTTCACCAGAAGATTAAAGGCACCAGGTCCCCAACTCACTGGCTGAGAGAAAGAAAAGTTGAAAGCATAAGAGGAGCGGCTTGCCTCCGGAAGCTGTCTTGGGTCGGAAGTCTGTGGTCCTGAGAACACATGCACGCAAGCAGCTGCTGTCTGAAAAATCTGCACACCCTGACTTCCTGCACCACTTTGCATCTACCTCACATTACTTCATTTCCTTCCTGAAACCTTCCTCCGGATTCTTCATATAAGGTCATACATGAAGGAGAGCTGCACTGAGTTTTGATTCCTGAATGCCTTCGAATTTGGGGCAAGCACTAATACCTCTAAGGCTCAGTTTTCACAGCTATGAAATTGCATTGTTGTTAACATTGACCTATCCGTATCACTTAATTTTTGATATATTATTCCTGCAATAAGACATACAAAGTATCTCTAAAGAAATAAAAAGGTCAGACATGATGGTGAATGCCTAATCCCCGTGCTTGACCAGTGGTGGCTAGCCTGGACTATACTGGGAGTTCCAGGTTAGGCAGAGCTATTTAGCGAGATGCTGACTCAAAAAGCCATAAGAAAATAAATTAAATTAAATAAAAATAAATAACAAACAACAACACAAAAACCCACCATCTAACAAAATAATTGAATAAAAGACCAACTCGAAAGTTGGATGATTTTTATTGGCATGTGTTGTGACTTATTCAGGAAGTTTATTTCCATATTTGGGTGAAATGGGGGCAACTGAAAACCCACTGTTCTCATACCTCTCTCATCCTTAATCCTTACACTCCTACTTTATTCGTTGTCTTATTTCCTTTGGTTTAACAAATGCTTTTAATACTGTGCCCACAAACTAGAGCACCTAACCAGACTCTTAAAAATATCTTAAAAATAAAAATCTTAAAAAAAAATCTTAAAAATAAAATGGCTGCTGATACTACTTAAAACAGGTAGAGAGGGACAACCTGTTCTCATGGCTTACTCCTTTGAAAACAGTTCACATGAGTGCTTTCTAAAATCACATATAGGAGATGGGAGGGAGGGAAGGAGGGGAAAGAAGAAAGAGAGTCATGAAAGGAGAAAGATGATTAGTAACAACAGTGTTTCACCACAGACTTGAGGCTTTTGTTGGTAGACTTGGTCATGTAGGCTAAGGTCCCATGGGAGGCCCACAGATGTGTGGGTTCTTTGAAACTGTTCATTGTAGTAATTCCCTCTCCTATCCACCCAAGTGTTCACTTCAACAAAATACTTGGGCTGTCCTCATAACAGGCAGAGAGAAATGATTTCAGAACAGAAGCCAGAGTTGTATCTGTGTAATAATCTTTAAAGATATTTACATAGTACAATAACATGTTTAGGTATCAGTTGTCTGTGACTAATGGCATAAACATGAAATATATAAGAGCATTTTATACATAACAAATATATATGTATACAAGCATACATATACAATTAGAAATATATGTATAATATCTATTATCTTGTTATGATAAAACCTTTAACATGGTTATGATTAAAAAAGCAAGAAACCTACAGCCCTTAAGAATCTTAACACCATGATCTCTATTAGAGGTGGTTGTGTAGACTATAGTAGTCTCCTTTGTCCGTCTGAGGCCCAGACAGACAACAAAGACCAGACACATTGCATTACATCAGTAATTGTGCTGTGGATCCTCTGCTATTATTGCATAAAGCTACATCAGAGAGAACATTTTCCAGTTCACGGTTTTCTTCATGAAAATCTTACAAACCAGTTGTAAATTTTTAGCTTACAAACAAAAATCAAATAAAAAGCCAAAACACAGTATGGAGTTAGGTAGATTTCCCAAAGACATATTATCAACAAATTCTTGAGTTACTATTCATATTTTTTTGCTTTTGTATTTTTGAGGTAGGGTCTCATTCAAGCTCAGGTTGACCTAATTCTCTACATACTCAGGCTGGCCTCCAACTCACAGCAATTCTCCAACCTCTGCCTCCTAAATGCTTGGATTAAAGGCGTGTGCCACCATGCCCAGAAGGGATAGATAGAGAGGATGGGCATGCTGGACATCTATCCACTACAAACGAACTCCAGATGCAAGTGCTACTTTATGCATCTAACTCTATGTGGAACTAGGTAATCAAAGCTTTTCATTAGGCTTTTCAGGCAAATGCCTTAATCCCAATATTCAAATTCACTTATGTATCATTTGCGGTGAGCTCCTTGTGTGTTCTAGGCTCTACTGTTGAATCTAACAGAGATCATTGATGAGTAAGGGGGGGGGCCAGTTCCCTGGAGTTAAACACCTTACTTTCAAGTAGTGGGAGACAGACAATAATAATTATTTTTAAGGCTTCTATAAGTAGATGAATTAGAATTTCAGATAGCAGCATGTTTTCACAAAAGAGAGTGAAGTGTTATATAGGGGTTACTTGAAAATAATTTACATAGTGAGTTGGGGACACTCTTTTTGAGGGGTGATATGTGGGGATAAATATAAAGATAATAACAAGCCAGAAAAAAGATCTGCATATTTAAAGAACACACCTTCTAAAATGGAACTAAGCTTAGCTGCCTCAAGGAAAATGCAAGTGTTGATCAGTAAGAGACCTGCAACAATTATGTACAAAAACCTAATTTTTTCATAATATTTAGCTGCATAACTGTCCTGGAATATCCAATTTTTAAGGGAAATTGAACTTCATATTTGTAATATTATGATGGTAGCTCCTCAGTGTCAACATCACTATGTGTGCAGTCGCCTAGGAAACCAATCTCTGGGCGTGTCTGTGAAAGTGTTTACAGAGAGGGTTAACTGAAGTGGGGAGACCCACCCTTAAAGTGGGTAGCAGCATTTCATTGACTGAAATCCCAAAGTGACTAAAAAGGAGAAAGTGAGCTGAGCGCTTAGCATTCATCTCTCGACCAAACACCTCATATTCCTGCTGTCATGGGTATCCCACCATGACTGACTATATCCCATGAGCCCAGATAAGCCCTCCCTTCCTCATATTGATTTTATCAGAGCATTGAGAAAAGCAATCAATACATATAAGAATCACCAGCAGGCAAAGAACATTATTAGTAAAGGTAAACAGTGGAGCATGACTTCTATGTGAATCAGCTGTTGAACAGTCCTGCATTGTGTGGGAAAGACACAAAACAAAGCTTATCAGGTACATGTCAGAAGGACAATGTCTTTGTCTTTGGATCCCACACACTAGAAAGACTTTGAAGAATGCTGAAGATTTGTAACAGCAGCATATGTTGAATTTTTCACAATAGAATGTGTGACATTTTCCTGCAGAGCTTTAGCATTCGTGCCCATTGAAAGTCTAAAGTCATGTACTTTTCCCATTACATAGTCCTACAAACCTTCCAAATAGCACTTCAAATTTTGGAAATTCATAAATTTTCTACATGTTTTGCATAAATTCATATGTGTCCACTCATTCACTCAGTAAATATGCATTAAAAACACACATGATCCAGTTGCTGTAACTGATTCTAGGAATATAGAGAGACAAGTCAGACACTGTCGTCCCTAGTTAGGAAAGATAATAAGGATACAACATCAAATGCTGACAGTTATAAAGATGAAGGCATGCAGAGGCATATGGTGTGAGGTTTCATTTTATACTTGATCATTGAGTGAATTAAGGAGAAAGTTGTGCTCTCTATCCCCATAGAGATTGCAGAGCCAGGGTGGCATTCACAGGCATATTGATGACCCCTAAGAAGGGCCAGGTGTGTTTTTGGGGTGCTGCTGTACTATGTCCCTCTTGATTCCACTCAGATTCCATAACCTCTTCTCCCTTGGCTGGGCCCAGTCTTAGGCAGTTGACTTCAGCTGCTGCTCCTGAAATGACTTTTAGACTTCTAGAACTCTGGATGAGCAATAGTGAACATTTTCCCCAAAAGATTTTGAAACAAGGATCAAATAGATATCACACTCAATGGCAGGAGATGAGTTCATTCGAAGATAAGAGCAATAGGAAGCATTTGCTCAAGCTTTGGAAGGAAGGGCACAGATTTTAACCCAAATGATGCACCTGTTTAAGCAAGTCTGAAGCACATAGGCACATAGAAGCAGGTGTCTGTTGGCATGGCAAACATCCTTGCAATGACGACCAGCCAAGGAATTGGAGATGTAAAAATGAGCTACTTAGTACCTCTAACAAGCCCAGTGGCTGAGTATTCCCCAGCTGAGATCAGCAAAGGTAAGCACAGCTATCAATGTGATTTTCTTCAAAAGGAATGACACTCTGTAATAGATTAGAGAAAACCTGCAACAAGCCCCATGTTGGGTAACTTCTCTTGGTAAATGTCTATTCACCCCAAAAGAACAGCCACAGCCAGTCAATGAAACAATGCCACCCAAGTTCACTCGGTGAACCAATGACTATTATAGATACTTACAGGAACATATGTGAGGGGTTACTTATAGGAGCATGGATGACTCAACTACAGCTGTATCAACAGAAAGCCATCCCATGAGCGCTCTGATCTTAGCTAAGTTCTCTTAGCTTCTTGTGTCTTCAGAGCCTCTCCTCTCTCTAGGAGGAGGAATTGGTTATTCAACAACCCAAAGTAAATTGACATCTGGAAGGTTATGCCTGATAGGTAAACGAACCCCACTCTCCAAGCCAAATATCCCCCACAGCACACAACAGAGAAAAGCTATGGTGAGAGAACAAGATACTGTTTCCAAACCAAGATGCCTTAAAAAAATTACAGTGTCATTCTGTTTCTCAGGCTTGTCCAGAACCCACAATGTAACCCAGGCTAGCCTTGAACTTGTGGCAATCCTCCTGCTTCAGCATCCTGAGTGCTGGAATTACAGACATGAACAATTACATCTACCTATGTGTCAAGTTTTTTTGATTTTTTTTGATCAAGAACAGGTCACATCCTTACACAGTCCAGCTCATAATGGTTAATGTGAAACTCACCAGGTGAAGCCTGCATTTCAGGTGTTTTTCTCTTCTACCTCTCCTTGCTTCAGAGGTCTGACACCATTGAAGTATTCTGAAGAGGCCATGTGTGAACATTTTCCCTTCTAGACCTGCAGACATAGGGAATATTTCTGCTTGATGAAAACATGGAGAAACAGAAGTCTTAAGTCTGGAACACACTGTGCCTTCAGATAGTTTGGAGGATTGAAAATATAGAGTTGGGTTTCTTTTGCATGCCTGTTCATATGTGTGTACATGTGTGATATGCGTGGTGTGTGGCATGTGTGTGCCTGTAGATATGTGTGCCCCAAATGTACACATACAGAAGGCAGAGAAGAACGTCAGCTGTCCTCTGTCTCTCATTTGTGTGTTTCAAGATGGAGTCTCTCACTAAACCCAAAGCTGCTGTTTTGGTCAGACTAGCTGAGAAAGCCCCAGAAATTCTCTGGTCTCTGATCCCCTCAGTTGTGGGATTATAGACAGAGTGGCTATTCCCAGATATTTACATAGATTCTGGGAAATCAAACTCAGGGAAAATCAGACCCTCACAGGCTGTTATGCTGGTGTGGCAAGTGCTCTTGCCAATGTCTCTTACTGAGCTTAAAGACTACCAACTCTTCCAGCCAAGCTAGCTAGTAAGCACCAAGGATTCCCTGTCTCTGCCTTCTCAGCCCTGGGATTACAGGCACATACCCAAATGCTTGGCACTTTTTGTGGGCTCTGAGGACTTGAACTTGGGTCCTCACCCTTGTGTGGTAAGCACTTACCCCACTGAGCCATCTTCCCAGTCCATCCGTGATTTAGTGACTTAGTCAATGGTTCATTTCTTGAACAATTGTAAAAATTATAGAAAAGTTTAACAAAGGACTGTACAAACATGAAGGTGTGCATCAACTTTAGGTGTGAATTGTTACACAAATTATAATCTTTCATTTCACATCTAGACTATAGTATAGCGGAGGTTCCCTCGATGAGTTCCATTGCTTTGCTTTTTTTTGTCATAGTGACTAGGAAACCTCAACCCACTCAAGAAGCTTTAGCAAAAGGAGTGGTGTCCTTGGTGTTAATGGAGAATGTGCTCCTTGTATCTGAACTTTCTGCATTGTACCAGATGTTACGTTACTTGGTTAAGGGAAAGCAAGACATGCAGGCAGATGAAAGAAGAACCTGTTTGAAGAAACATAAGACCCAGTAGAGGTGCTGTGCTGGGCATTTTTTATAGAATAGCAAAGTTACTCTTAGAGAGTGAAATGGCTAGCAGGGAAAACATTAGAGATATCCAGGGGTCATAGCATATACAAATCCTTCTTGGCTATAAGAACATCTTTGGATTTCAAGGACTTTTTGATAGTAAGCCTTTGGTAAGCTGAACATCGTACAGAATGATGTGACCTACTTAAAAATCATCATTCCAGATACTGTGTAGAAAAGGCTCTAGGAAGAAGAGATACTTTTAGACCAACACTTTGAGTGGAGAAATGCACCTACTGACCCACGTGACTTCTCTAGATGATAGCTCCATATCCATATATGCATTACATTTTTACTAAGCATTTTTTTCTACAAACAGGAGTGATAGTGATATTAATATTTTAGGGATCAAAATATTAACTAGAATGAAATTAATCTTCCCCTACTTAGTCAACACACAGAGAGATATATTCTTCATTGGCTTTGTGTTGAGCTTAATAATTTATGAAGATGAGATTAGTATCACGGCAATGTATTTTTCCAGCACTCACAGTCCAAACATCTAAAACCCTGGGGATACCTGAGCAGAATAACCCATGGGGCAAAGAAACATAGAGTAAAATGTGAGTTGAAACGAAGACAGTCTAAGTCTAAATGACAGTAAAGCATGACAGGAAAATGAGCAGGAGCTAACGAAACATAACTGAAGATAAACAATTTTAGAACACAGCCCGGAAATGTCAGACCACAAGCTTTCTATTTCCTGCATTAGAACAACTAAATGGTTATTGAAAGAAGGAGTTCTGGGGAAGAAGTGAATGTAACTCCTCTGAAATTCACAACTCTTTAGACAAAACTTTTCCAGGCTGGAGTGACATCTATGAGGATAGAGATTTGCAAATTCTTATTCAACAGCAAGTCCTCTGGCTACCCATACTGCCCAGTACGCAATGGATATTCATTAATTACTGGTAACTAAATGTATAAAGAAATGAAAGAATGGAAGAGCCATGGTGGGGGAGAATATCCAGAGACATTGCCCCCTCATCAATAATACACAAGGGAGAAGGAAAAAAAAGAATGAAAAACTGGCTCCCTCTGGTGCTGTTCACAACCCCCTAACCTATGGACAGACCCAGAATATGCACCTAGGAAGTACCCCAGTGGTTAAGGGACAAAGAGGTGGGAAAAGGGGACACCTTCACAAGATTTGCTCATACAATGTATATACTTATTCATAATAAAGATAATTTAAAAATAATAAAATAAAATAAAATGCCAAGAAAAAAATGAAATGAATGCATTAGGATTCCAGAAAAGCATTCGAACTTCTTCCAAATTATTTCCATGCTAAGATTGGAATCTCTAACGTTTAATTCCTTATTTAGGTTATGCTACTTCCTAAATTATTTGTGTTGTCTAAAAAATTTAAGGAAGGGCTACCTACAATTCTGGGTAAATCCTACTTGTCTCTTCATGCTGCGGCTCAAGTTGTGAGAAAGCACATTTCAGACAGCAGGGAAAACCCGCAGCTCACCACAAGAACATGGTGAAGGGCCTGGGCCACCGGAGCATAAATTAAAGAGAACTGGCTGGTGGGGTGAGCAAGCAGGAGGTAAGAGGAAGGGGGTGGAGACAACCTATAGGCTATAAATGCGGAGATGCCTCAGTTAAAGACACTGAACAGACACGCTGTGCACTGATCTGGGTTGAGATTTGCAAAGGCTCTTGAAAAGCAAGATGAATTCTGAAGAATATTCCATAACGGAGAACAGCTCTTCGCATCTCGAAAGAGGGCAGAAAAGTAAGTTCTACCTGATTTATTACATTCTGGAATTATCTGTGCATATTTTATACATACATACATAGGCTAGAGAAAAGAATGAAACCTTGCCTTGGGAGTAGTTGTAAGTACTTGGTTCTATTTCTTTTTTAGTCAGCATACAAGAGAAACTGGCCAGGGATCAACACCTATAAGAAAGCTATAAAAAAGAATACCTGAAATAGACAACTACATAGATGGATTTCAGAGGATCTTGAAAGTCTTTTCTATTGAATTACGTTTGTCATCTCAATTTTTTAGATTTAAGTAAAAAAATTCATTCTAGCTCAGTTACTCTGTATTTTCTATCCATATCCACCTTTGCATAACCCGGAAAGTACTTAAAACAAATATGTCCCCGAATGCCCCATCCTAGGTATACATGACAGCCCCACCAGGCACTGCAAGTTGAGCAAACAGCTCTAAAAGCATCTGGACCTTAACAGTGTCCAATGGTAATTGACTAGGAAAAGGTAGAAATATTTCTTTAAAGTGTCATCTTCTGTTTTGGCCTTCAATATGAGAACTCCTTTTTTTTCCATTTCACCCTTCTTCCTCACTCTTCCAATGACTGGCTTCAAATTCCTTAAGAACTAGACAATTTTCTTTCTTTCTCTTGGTCTTCATCAAAATGTGATCGCCTTAACACATTGCCCTCTCTTCTATCCATCTGTTGTGTGCACAAATCTACTCTGTTTCCTGTTTCTAGAATTTTCCCACTGTGTTTCTACCTAGCTTCTATAGGGCTTTCTTGATATTTTGCTCATCCCTAATCAATGAGGGGCCTCTGGGAATGAGAATTTATTTGAATATCAGTTAGAAAGGGATGTGTTAGAAGAGCATAACCAAAAAATGATCTCTGGGGAAGACCTTATTTTCTGAGTGTATATCTCCTAGATTTACATACTCTAAAAAGGAAACAGCTCCTGTGATAAACCCATGCCTCATTTGAGAACACAAATTCAAGTGTGGATAAAGAGTATAAAACAGACATTTTTAGGTATCTAAGTAACCAGAGACAAAACAACTTTATGTCCCACTTGAAATGCTGAAAAGAAAGCACGAATAGTGAATCTGTTCAGCTAACAGCAGGGTGGAAAGGAGGGCCTGATGCAGAGATTCTTACCTTTACCTAATGCCATCCCTTCAACTGCTGAAGTTTTATGCTTTCATGGTGGTGACTTTGGTGGTAGGACAATCATGGGGTGCCTCTCTTGGATGACTGAAGAGGTGTCTCTCAGTGGGTCTGTTTTCAACTTCTCCATTAACGGACAAGATCTAAAACTGTGCTGGTTGCTTGTAGGGGATCTGTTTTGTTACCTAGGAAATAAGTCAAACTGTGGTTAGCAAAAGCCCTCACTAGTGGAAACAGAGTATCACGTGAGAGTTATCTCACTTCACTGGGCAGGCCAAGCACGCACTGAGCTAGCTTGGAGGTCCAGGGGTTGTTTGCATGGGTTACTTACTGTTTGCTGTGGAGCTAGGGTTACTGTCCCATTTGAGTCTAAGCAGCAGGACTGATTCTCACATGGTGAGAAGTGAAACCTGACCTAGAACTTGCTTCTTGCCACCCCACCTGCCCAAGGCTACCTCTGATAGGTTTACCTGGGTACAAGAAGAGAAATGGCTTTTAGAAATGGGGATAAATCATGATTGGAGTCAAATAAAGGCTTCTCTTGCCAAATCTGAATGCAGAGCTACCCTGCAGGAAAAAATCTTTAAAAGAATAAAATTAGGATGATGACATACGGTAAATCATTGCCAAGTATAAGCAACGTAGGACCTCTCCTCCAGAAAATAGTAAAAAATAGTACACTTCAAGATATGTTCTATATAGACACACTCTGTTATAAACGTCATCTGCATTGAAGTTGGAGACTTCTTTGAGAGAGAGAGAGAGAGAGAGAGAGAGAGAGAGAGAGGGAGGGAGAGAGAGACTAGACTTATGCTCTTAATTCTCCTGCCTCAATCTTCTGAGTCCTCTGATTATCAGTGTGATAATGTGTGCCCACCACACCAGATGGAGACATATTTACATTGTTGGTTATAATATCATTCTAGTAGTCATTTCACATTTCAGTTTTTGTGAACATAGCATGTAAACATAACAGGAAATGTAGAAATACACAAGGGCATTCTTTGGGGGGTCACATTTTTTAAATCCTGATTTTTTTAAAGCCCCATAAAAATAAAAATAAAAATCTGAATTACAAAATTATTTTATGTCCCTTTCCACTACTTACTTATATACTAGAAAAAATATACCTCTCCCTATTGCAAATCATCCATAGAAATACTTCTTATTTAAAATTAACTTAGACTTTGTTGACTTTGTTTTTACATACACATTAGAAAAAAATAATTCTACTCAGCATCTACTCCATAATGTTTCATTTATTATGTTAACTTTTAAAGGAAAATTCAAACATTTCAAAGTCCATTCATACATGATTTTCAACTGTGGTATAATTTCCATAAAATGGTACACAGATGACACATGCAAAGTGTGATAAATTATGACAATTGTATAACTGCAATTCTCATCAACATTTGAATATTCCTATCACTCCAGAAAATTCTGTAGGTCCATTCCAGGTATCCATTCCCTCACACATAAATGTAAATGCAGAGCTGATACCTGGCACCACAGCTTTTGGAAATGCCATGTAATCTGGTGACTATGCATTTTTCACTCAACATTATTTTTTTTAAAGATTCGTCACTCTTATTGTAGGGACCAGTTTAATTTTAATGTCAGAGATTTGATTTTCATAGATATACCCTAACTTTTATTCATTCTCATGTAGGTAGATATTAAGATTATTTCTAAGACTTTGTTTTAACAATAAATCTTATGTATTTTATAAAGGATATTTTGAGAACATTTTTCTTTTCTCTTAGATATGTTTTTTCACATAGATATATTCTCTTAGATGTTTATCTATGTACATATGTGAACAAAAGAATGACTGGCTGTACAGTAGATGCATATTTAACTTTATAAGAAATAGTTTCCACAGTATTCTTCCAGCTCACTCTTCTACCAACAGCATATAAAATCTGTCTAATTGTTCCACATCTACACTAAGTTTACTGAAAAGTACAATTGAAGGTTAAAATTTTTTATTTATTCTACTTTGAATTGCTAAGCCATCACTTCAGCCCTTATTCTACTTTTAGATATTGATGTATCAATTCAGTATTTGATTTTATTGCATTATCCACATATAAAGTGACAAATACATACACATAGATTTTATCTACGTAAAATCTCTCTTGAACTAACTGCATAGAGATTAAGGGACTGTTCCCAGTATGACTTTTTATGTCTTCTTTGGCAATTGGATATTTGATGGATGTTGTATTGTGATTAACACAGTTAAATAATGATATAGTTAAAATTTCAATGGCTATAAAGTAGAACCATTATGCCAATTAAAAATATGTATAGGGCTGGAGAGATGGCTCAGACATTAATAAAGGTGTTTGCTTGCAAAGCCTGATGGCCCAGGTTTGATTTCCCCAGTACATAGATAAGCAGATGTACTAGGTGGCAATGCATCTGGAGTTTGTTTGCAGTGGCAAGAGGCACTGCCCATACTTATTCTCTCTTTCTCTTTCCCTCTCTCTCTCTCTCTCT
>PVHP010033375.1:0-19726 GCA_004024765.1 Zapus hudsonius
ATCTAAGTGACAGATTGTGGGGGAAGAAGTTTGATGTCATAGAGTTAAGATGATCATAAAAGCTATTCTTAGTAATGCTTCTGTGACTTATTAAAAATGTATGTATTTGGTGAGTGTGGGGGGTATAGGTGTGTTCATGTGTGTGAGTCTGAGGGTGACCATGCCACAGTACACAGGTGCAGGTCAGTTGACAACGTTCTGTTTGACCTTTGCTTTCCATCTCACTTGAGACAGGTTCTTTTGCTTGACACTCATTTCCAAACGCCTGAGAAATTTGTCTTGTCTCTGCATTCTGGGAATAGAGAAACCCTCCACACTATCTGTCTGTAAACTATTTATCATAATGATAGCTAATGATTTTATAGTATATATCTTACATGCAGTATAGTTAAATATTTAAATAGTGAAATACATTAAACTTGCCAATTAAAAGCTTTTCAAGTATATTGGGACCTTTAGATCATTGTAGTTTGGGGATAAAGCTGGTAGTTACCAGCACAAGAGGGAAAGCTTAGAGGGACATGTTAGAGTTACAATTATTTCTGTGGGATCAAATTTAAGAAGTACCCGAGACAATGATGTTAGAAAAACTGAAGGAAGGTCAGTGTCAACCATGTACAGGAAATCATGCATGGAACTTCCATAGTGATGGAGTCCATCCAGGTGAATGCAGCCACCCTGATGGGGCCCAAAACTACAATCCCTGACTGGGATCTGTCATTTTCTGTATTCTCCTGGGCATTATTCTTACGTTCAGCCTTTCCTTCTTGTATCATTTATGCAAACACAAAGAGGATACCTCTCACTCTTGCCCCTTTCAAGTTGTCATTTTATTTCTTTTGTTTTCATTTCTAAGTTCTTTGACAAGTGGCTGCATTCATCACTCATTCTGTTTTATCCACTCTCTCTTTCACTCACTGCAAGGTCCTTTGAGATTACACCACTCCATTGAAAAATGATGCCAGGGTTCAGGTAACTTATTTCACTGAAGTCTGTGAGTTTGAGAGAGAGAGAGACACAGAGAGAGACACAGAGAGAGACACAGAGAGAGAACGACAGAGAGAGAGAGAGTCTGTGTCTGTGTCTCTGTGTGTGTGTGTGTGTGTTTGTGTTCTTTCAGGGGAAGATGTGCATGTTAAACAGGGCACATGTACTTTTGTGCATGTGGAGACCAGAGAACAACCTTGGATGTTATGACCCATGAACGATGCAACTTTTTGAAACAGTGTCTCTCTCTCTCATGTGGAACTCACCAAGTAGGCTTGACTGTCTAGACTATGGGCCCTAGAGACCCACCAGTCTCCGCCTACACAAATATGTGATTATACTTTACAAGCACACCCACCATTTTACATGGATTCTGGGTATTGAACTCAGGTCCTCATGCTGAGAAATTAATCTCTTATTAATCTGTTTCCTCAATCCTCACCAGATAATACACATATGACATTACATGGATAATGAGGAATCAAACCATTGATCCAAGGCTGACTGGCTTTGCAGGCTGGCACTTTTCACTACTGAGCCCTCTCCCCAGACCTAGACGTTAAAGTTAAAACTCTAACAACTAGTGAGACATCAAGAATGCTATTACGCAATAAGTTGTGGCATTAGAAAGTGCAGTATGGTTTTCTATATTGTCATTAATCAAGACAGGAAAAAGGAAGATGGAAAGCATGTTCTTTTTTTATCCCTTTGATGAATTTGAGGGCTGAGTGAAGAGAGCTGGGCTGTTTTGTCTAGGTTGACATTTCAATGGAATTTCATGCTGCGGAGGTGTCAGGTAACAGCATTATGACTGAATGTGGAGTTGCCTTTGGCATCAGTTAGCATCCACAGGGGCTGGGGATAAAGGATTAGGAGGCCCAGGGTGAATTTAATTAAGAAAATGTTGGCTTTGAGATGCTGGTGGAACTTCTTGTTAAGGATGAGCAGTGGCTGCCGCTTCAGGGAAATGGCACAGCATTCAATAATATTTAAGGCACAGAACCCAACACCAAGACAGCCTATGTTTGAAAAATATGGAGCCCTAAACATTATCTAATCAACACACCTTCTTGTGACTTAATATTTCTTATCCTTAAAGAGAAAATGTGCCTAAGTTTAAAGGTAACGTGAAGTTCAAGTGAAGAAGCTAACTTATTATGCCACAGACATATAGAATCATTTAGACTGAGTGTAAGTTTAGATCACAGTAGGTACCTAATTATGACTTATTGTCCCATGGATACTATGGGAAGTCTGAAGAGTCAAACCTAACTCAGAGAGTTATCAGTTTCAGACTCTTGGAAAATCAGGCTTAATTTTCTGGTCTCAGCAGAAGAAAATCCTACAAAGGATTCTTAAAAGGACAAAAAAGAATAAAAATAAAAGTGATTAAGAAACAACCAAGAAGACTAATTCATGAAAAATGTATGTATAATGTTTAAAGGGTCTGATTCTACAAAGGAACAAGAAATAAGAGTGCTTAAGAGAGCAGATTTGGCTGAAAGGATTTAAGGGAACATTGATGTCATTTGCCAAGAGATGGCTTTGAATGGAAAGCAGCTCGCTGGGTGTTAGAGGAAGAATGGATAAAACAGAATGAATAATGAGAAGAGTCTCTTTTGTCAAAGAATTTAGAGATAAAAAGAAGAAAAGGATTAAGGTGATGTCTGGACAAAGGCACAGATTGAGAGGTGTTCTTTGTGAGAATGCACACCTATGGTAGAAGGAGACAAGTTTGAAACAAGGGAAAAGTGAGAAGATGATACTCAGGAAAAGGTTGGATTGGATAAAGAACACAGGTAGAGATAGTAAACTAGTAGGACCCTCACCTCCTAAATCCCTCCCAGATGTATTTGCAATTATGTGAAATTCAGGATTTTAATGGATTTTTCTGTTCTCTGTGAGAAAATCCAGGTGTGGGTGATGTGGAAAAGAGACTGCAAGCAATGTCTCAGATTACATAAATTTATTAACTTTATTAAATGTAGATTTATATAGTATATATGTGTGTGTTTGGATGTGTATATATAGTGAGTGTGTATGTGTATTTCATATTTATATACATGCATTAGGAAATCTATTAGAAAACCTTGTCTTGGAAATTAATACTTGCTTGTGTCTTTGTTTTGAGACCCAAAGATCCATGGCATGGAGTTTTTACTGTAAGTTTGAATTAAACCCTTAAGGACATTTATTTTTGAAGCTTCATAACTTACTAGACTTGGTAAATATCTTTTGGGAAGGATTGTAATTCTGAAGTGAACTGAACAAGTAATCTCCATTCAACATTTAATCAAATTATTTTATGAAATTAAGTCCAACTGCCTGATGAATAATCAATGTAATTGACAGTATATGCTTTATAGTAAAGAATATATTTTCTGTTTGTAATTTTTAAATAAATATTTTTATTTATTTCAAAAAGAGAGAGGGGAATTGAATGGAAATACTATGGTCTCTTTCCACTGAAACTGAACTCATAATGCATGCAACACTTTGTGTATCTGACTGGGTAATATATATGGGTACTATAGAATTGAACCCAGGTCATCAGGCTTTTGAAAGCAAGTTGCTTTAACTAATCAGCCATCTGCTAAGCCCTTATCTGTAACTTTTTAATTCCATTTTCATCCCATTTTGCTGATTATGTAAAAACTTAACATTATAAAAAAACAGTGTAAGAATAAAAAAAAAAACTATCCTGTGCTGAATATCATTCTTATCAATTTTACCAATATTATGTGAGTTTACAGCTATATTGCTGTGATAATTTTGGCAATATTATAACCCACAGATCTGAAAGTTTTCTCACTGGAATATGAAGTAATTGAAATTACAAGATTTTTTAGGCAATTAATCAAAATATATTATACTGTTAAAAAAAGACAGTACTAAACATAGTAGACACTATGATAGAAATAACCATTAATATGAAAAGTAGGATTTTTTTCAGTTATTGATGTAGGGTCTCATTCTATTACAGGTGAAGCTAGCACTAACTGTAGCCCAGGCTGACATTCAACTCTTGGAGACTCTCTAACCTTAGCCTCCTGGGTGCTAGTATTAAAGGTGTGTGCCACCATACAGCTAGGTATGTGGTCTCACTTCTTCACCAAATCCATTTGTTGGTTTCACTTATTGTAAGGCACATCCAGACACTTCAACACCATTCTAATCTATTTAGTGATCATAGTAACTATATTTTAGTTCCTTTCTCTTTTCTGGGACAAAAAAAACTGACCAGTCGGAGAGGGTTTATTTCAGTTTATAGTCTTGAGGATAAGTTTCATCATGGCAGGGAAGCATGGCAGAAAGCAAAGGCTGGGCATCACATCCTCCCACAGAGGCTGGCATAAAGCAAAAGAGAGTGAACTAGCTACTATGGTCACTCAATATGGTTGGACTAATCAGGGTTAGCCTCCAATGGCATACCTCCTCCACCAAGGCACTATCTCCTAAACAGCCCCAAGCTGTGGACTGATTATGTGCCTCAATCACAAACACATGAGCCTATGGAGGACACATTACTAGCAAGAGTAATGCATGCATCACATGTAGGATGCAGCAATGACATTGGATAGCTGGACCAAATGTCCCAGTGTTTTTTAATGTATGGTTGTGGTATAACTCATTGAGTAGTCTGATATCAAAGCCACATAGGAAAATGTAGCATTTTCACATGTGCTGCTCATTCAGGAAAAATGATATAAAATATGTAATATCATTGTATGCGGTTTGTTGTGATTATCTTTTTCTTTACCTTATAATAAACACAGAGAAGAAAATCCTCAGGTGAAAAGAAACAAAGTTGTTAGTTGCATCTAATTTACTTGGGGCTGATTAATTTTAATGATACAAATAATCTTTTTTGCAATGCAAAACTAAATTTTCAGAATGTATAAATCTAATCTTACTCAATGTGATCCACCCCTAAACAAAACTCCCTGCATAAATTTTTGGTTTTATTTTGTTAATAACTAAATTCTGGGCCTTTTCAGATAATCCTTTTAATGGTAGTATACTAGTTTTCAATAAGTGCTTGAATTTCTCAATACATCATGACTTCTTTAAATCATTGGGATTTTACAATATTTCCTTTGTCCAATTAGAAAGATATATTTTTGATTCTATCTTAGTTGGATTGGAATTAGAGTGGAGCTCATGCATTTTTAAATTTGTGTATATACTAATGATTTTGGTAGTGAACAACAATACCAACAATTGGGAAGGAGAGATGGGACATCATGAATAAAAGCCAGCCTAGTAGTGGCTATACGGCAAGACTCAGCGACAAAAATATTCAAAGAAAGAAGGAAAAGATTTCTGTCAGTTTTCTCAACTCAAGTCTTATCACAAAACAAACCCTCAGAATTCTTGTCCCATATCTGAGATTTTCCTTCTACCCAAGTATTTGACCCCCTCTCTGATCCCAAAACATACAAGTAAAACATCGCTTAGATCTTCCAGTTGGACCAACACTGAGTTGTCAGGGTTCATATAAGGAAGCTGAAAAATATCAAATATTCAATATTTGAATTCAGATCTCATTATTCTTTGAGGATGCAATTAAATTTCTTCAAATTCCTTGCACTTGTTTCATTGTTCATAATATTTCAAGTGGTGAAATTTCAGTATAGATTTCATATTCACTAATACAGACTGATATTCATTTTACCTTGTGGCTATATTTTGTATACTGTTAAATATTTCAGTATGTCAAAAGAAAGTGATACAAAAAGTCAGCTAGAGATATCCAATGTGTAAAAGATTTCTAAGGTTTCAAAGTGAAAAAATTCCAATAAGTCAGCCAAAACTTCAGTTTTTAAAATAGTTTTGATTTTATTATATAATAACTTGGACAAACAAACCTACAATATTAAATTGAATAAATTCCTCAGTTATTCTTTAATTTTAGAAGAATGAAAATTAAGCCCTTAGGATGTACATTAGAACAATAAAAATAGTGAATTTATTTGCAGTGATTACACATAAAAGAAGTTCCTTTCCATCTTTCAATTTGAAGAAGAAATTTAAATTGGATTCCTGATATTATAATTTTTCTAGAGTAACTTCATGAAAAAAATGTGCATTTCCAACAAAAGTGTCATTTAAAATAATTAAGGAAATTTTATGTGGGCCAATTGCAAATAAATAAATAACTTGAAAGAGTAAAAGGGAAAAAAGGAAGAACAAAAAGACAACTTGATAATGAGATAATAATACACACTGCATGAAAGCCAGTTAATTGAAGGTTTGTCATGACCAGTGAATGCTACTTGTAAATCCTCTTGAGAAAATAATAGCCTGCCAAAAGAAGAAAAATAATCAAGAGGAAGAGATGCGGGAGAAGTACAAATTAGCATATTTCTTGATCTATGCATTGTCAAAACATAATGGTCATTCTTAGCTCATAAATAGAAGATAACTTATCTAAATGGACTGGTTAATTTAATCAAACTTATTGCTCCAAAATCATATAGCAGCCCCAATTAACCTTTTCCAAGCACATCAGGCCATCTTCTTTTCTACACAGCTGCTGGGGACATTCATTTTGAAATTAAACCCATTTAGAGATGTATCTATAGAATCCCAAAAAAAAAAAGCTGTTATCCAGCAGCCTATACCCTGGTCAGAAATAGCTGGGGCACTTAGTATATTTACACAGCTATGTTATATATCATTTATGCTAATCCTTCTAAGTATACCACTTTTACTGGACAACAAAGTTCTCTTAGGCATCTCAAACACTGAATAGGGTGAATCAAACAGTTGGCTTAAATTGTTTAAAGTGAAATCACACATTTCTCTGAGGGAGTTGGTGATTTCCAGTCATGATGCATTTCTGCCAAGGATTATCAGTTTTATATTAGTAATTAAGAACACCTTTTACCATTCTTGATTTTCTTGACCATAAGTGGAGCATATTACAGAAAAAAATTAAAGATTTTTCATGGATTTTTTGACTATTTTCTTCTTCATAAAGTGAAGTGATTTAGTCCAAGAAAACCATACAAATAAAGCAATGTACATTTGCTGGTTTCAAAGTTCCACTGAGCTGAATATGAGATATCTTTGATCTATATTTCATTTTTCATAGTTAATTCCAATTAATTGACATTTTCATATTATAGTTACCTCAGAAACAAACCCCACCCTTGAAGATATCATGTTCATCTCCTTCCCTCTTTTTCAATCCTTTTTTTTCTTTCATTTATAAACTATCTTTTTTGAATGTCTTTAAGTTATATCAAAAGGACAGCAGAACATAAGTTATGGAAAACATTTGCAGTTTTATATCAGCATAAAAGAATCTCTTCTCAAGCTATCAAATTGCTATTTATTCAAATACCTTAAGTCTAAGAATTGAGTCAAACATGAGAAATAGTTAAGGTATTTTCCCTTGGTGACTCATTCCTCACAATACAAATAATATATTTATCTGCTTGTAATGATTGCTACCTAGCCCTCAGTATCCAACACAGATTTACATTATGAAATTTCCCATGAATTCTAAAAAATAGGAGCCTATATGCACATAGCTAATTAACCATGCTATCACATAACACCATAGTTTCTGAAAAATGTGCCTCCGTTTTGAAATTTGAACTGTTTAAACACATAAGATGATAATAATAAATATACACTTTCATTTCTAATTATCATTATTAACATTTTCAATGATTTTATATAAAATTTTACTGAAATTGGATACCCTTAAAACCTTTTAATACCTTAGTTGATAATTTGGAGGATGGAGATGGAGCAGTTACCTACAGTATAGGTCTCCTAAGATACTTCAATTCCAGGCTCATAGATCTCACCACTTTTCTAACTTAGTTATAAGAATTTAGAATCTCAGGACAGTCGATCAGGTTGAGTTTCAGCTGAGGAAGGCAAAGCATCCTGATTCAGGGCCTGTACTTATGAATCAAATTCGGAACACTAAAGGCTGAAGAGAGGACGGCTCAAGTGTTAAAGTCACTTGCTTACAACACAGGATGGTCTGGATTCAATTCCCTAGTCCTGATGTTATGGCAAATCCACAGGGTGGTGCACGCTTCTCTAGCTGATCTGCAGTGGCAGGAGGCCAGGGCATGGCTATTCACCTTCTCTCTCTCTCTCTCTCTCTCTCTCTCTCTCTCTCTCTCTCTCTCTCTCTCTCTCTCTTCCCCTCAAATAAAAATATTTTTAAAAATTATAGCAATAATTCCCACAGTGTCTTTTTTCCCTAAAGAGAGTTACTAGATACAAAATGCTAGAGTGAAAGGAGCTAATGAGGCTGAGATAATGAGCTAATGAACTTATTGAAGTCTCCACTCCCAGTCCAATGGTCCCCAGAGTCCATGTTCATCTCTTCGCTTGCTCTAGTGATCATTATGGTATCACTTACATCCTCTCACTGAAGGCCTGACCCACCCTTGTATTCATGAGCTCTTGTGTTTGTTACCTTACTCATAGCTGTGGACAAACACCTGGCCAGAAGCGCCTTAAGGAAGGAAGGGTTGATCATTACTTACACTTTCCATCAAGGCAGGGCAGGAATGGCAGCTAGAACAGAGCTGTTCACAATGACGGAACCAGTGGGAAGCAGAAGGTGACGAGAAAGTGGGGTCAGGCTGTCAACTCTCAAGGCTAGTGCCCAGGGATCTGCTTTCTCCAGCAAGGCTCCACTTCCCAAAGGTTTGACAGACTTCCCAAAGAGCATTACCAGCTGGAGAACAAACACATGAGCTGAGCGGATAACAGACATTTTACTTGCAAACCATAGTAATCACAACACTTGTCAGCAAATTAAATTTAAATTACCAACTGCTGTTTAGATTCAATTGTTTCTTCAATTTGAATTACTTCCATCATGGGGGAGAATATCCAGAGACATAGCTCCCCTCAGCAACAACACACTAAGAGGAAAAAAAAAAAAAGCCTGGCTACCTATTGTGCAATTAATAACCCCCTACCTTATGGACAGATCCAGTGTGCCCTCTAGGATGGTCCTAGTGGGATGGGGACAGAAAGGAAGCAAATGGGGGTACCATCCCAAGATTTGCTCATACAATGTATCTAATTGTTGAAAATAAAGATAAAAAACACTTTTTTATTTTTAAATCTAACTTCCCATTGGAGATATCTATGAAATTCATATCTCTCATACAGGTTAGCTTTCTGTGATTTTTTAAAATAATTATTATTTATTCATTGCACTCTTAGACCACCTTACCCTCACCCTAATTCTGCTGGGTGTCTTTTCCAGGTGAGCTTTTTAAAGGTCTATTTTTTTCTATACTTCCTGCTCCATTTATTCACTTCTAGCTTGACTTCAATCTACCCTTACTCGACTTTTTTGTCATCCCATAAAGTGATCTTGCTAAAATTGTAGGTAGCACTCTCAACTGCTCATTCCTGGAAACAGTAATTTCGCTTGACATTCCTGAAACCACAAACTCTAATTATTCTTCCTGTGCCCCTGTGTCCTCCCTTAAGAATCTTCTGCTAGCTCATTTTCACCATCCTTTCTTAAAAGTGAGATTTTTCCATGTATACTCTGAAGGCTGCTTTCCATTCTATTTATTTCCTCTACTGAATTTTCTTGAGAACTGCAATATAAAATCTGACACAAATGTTGGACTGCTACATGTATATTTTCAGCTCAGAATCCCCATTAATGCTCCTGTCCTTTGTATAAGTGCTTCTCATTGGTCACTCTGTCACTGATTCACACTTACAGCACAGAAGACATACCCAACGTTAAACTTGTAATTTTCATTCTTAATCCTAATAAAAGGCAGTTGGGAGGAAAGTTTTTTTTTTTCTTATACAGTACAGGGGAAGCTCCATGATGGCATGAGCAAACTCTGGACAACACCTCCTGGCAACTTTAGGTGAATAACAGCAGCAGGAGAGTGTGCTAAACACTAGCACAATATCTATTTAATTATTTCACCTCTGAATGTAATTGACATTAACTTGATTACATGTGCATTTTGTAGTAATAATCTGCTAAAATATATTTCTTTGTGACTTTCATGATATCTCAAGCCTGAGTTTTGAAAATTAATTAATTTATTTGCAAGCAAAGAGAGAGAGAGAATGGGTATGCGAGGTCTATAGCAGCTGCAAATGAACTCCAGATGCATGTGCCCCTTTGTGCATCAGGCTTTATGTGGGAACTTGAGAATTGAACCTGGGCCTCTGTGCTTTGTAAGCAAGTAGCTTAACCACTGAGCAATCTCTCCAGTCCTCAATCTTGAGTTTTCAGGTATTAAAAAGACATAATAACCTCTAGTGCTATAGAAAAATGTAAATTCTGTAAGGTGAATTTTCTTAAAATGAATTTAATAAAAGATGTTCATTGATTATTATATCACATTTTACATAGTTATTGCTATATTTGGATAATGAAGGTTAGTAAAAGATTAGAAGTGGCTTACTGCTGTATATCATAAGAGCCAAAATAAAATTAGTTTTTGTGTCTAAGAACATTCCTGAATTGAAAGAAAGTTTGGGTAATGGATTTCAGAAGGGGCAGAACTTATAGAAAAGTAAAACCCTAAAACTTGAAAAAAAAAAACAAAACAGCTCAGCAGTATTCCTAATTAGGGTATGACTGAGCTATGCTTAATAAATGTATCCACATGTATTGACTTTTATGTTCTATTTGCTAAATAAAACAACAGACCTTCACACATCCACATCTAAATAATTCCCAAAGCATTCAGGTTTTACTGAACACAATAAGTTTTATCAATTTTGGTAGGAATTCAATAAATACTTCAGTTTTTTACTATAATATATAATAGAGATACAAGTGTGTTCATGAGTTGGGACATAAAATGGAATTTAATGCAAAAATAAAATCAGTGTTTAGAAAATTGAGAGTGGATTTGGAATATCTGAGAAAAAATTATTATAGAAACATAAATGGAGCATGGGAGAGATAGCTCAGAAGTGAAAGGCCCTTGCTTGCACAGTCTGATGACCTGGGTTTGATTCTGCAATACCTATGTGAGGCCAGGTGCAAGAAATGGCAAATGTGTCTGTAGTTCATTTGCAGTGTGGCAGGAGGCCTGGTACACTAATACCCCCTCTGTTTCACACATAAATAAGTAAATATTAAGAAAAAAACATAGATGGTGTATGTATAGAAATAATTATTTACTTAAATAAAGCAGTACACTCATTCCCAGTGTAGTTACTTCTGGGAATTCAGAAAGCATAAATAATGCACAAAGTTTACCAGACTGATAAAATGCTTGAATCCACCACTGACATATATATCTGATATTACTAATGACCTCCCATGTTCACTATATCATGTAAACTATCAAGAGGAAGAACAATTTGAGTAGGTCCAGCAAAAAAAAAAAAATGTCCTATTTTGTTTGTAATTCTTTGTGATTCTGACCTGAGATTTTTTTAATCTCCATCACTACTTTGGGCATTAGTAAATGAGTTGATGAAACTGAAATAATCAGAAGAAGGAATATAAAACAAAGAAAATAAAAATAAAAATAAAGAAGCAAGCAAAAGCCAGCCAACAGCAGCTTTCAGTTTCTTTCCCTGCGTACATGGAGATACACTGGTCTTCTCAGTGGTCCACTTAGGTAATTGGGTTTTCCTTAAATAAGTTTTTTTTTTCACTTTACTGTCACTCATTGTAGGTATTTCTACATAGATATGAGAAACTCAAAGTCACTTTCAGTGTATCCATATATTCACAAATGCACTGTATCACACACAGAGACACCCAGGCGCACACACACACACACACACACACACACACACACACACACTGAATGAAACAATGATTAGAAATAGCACCTGCTAATGTAAGAAATAGCATGACTAACAGAATAAAATCTGTAAAAATATATGTGATGGAACATGCCCCAGGTGATACATGTATTATTTTTTTTTGATATAAGAGAAGAATAATGCTGTTCTGCAAAATGCTTTTATTTTAGCATGTGCATTTCTACTGGACCTTCTTTTTATTTGGTGATTCATGGATGAGAAATTATATTTTGCTTTTCAGACCCCTTAGCAGATCAACCCATTACCTATGTGAACCCATTATTCCTTCTCCAGGGTAGAAGAAAAAGACAAAGACCATCTTCCTCAAACACAGTCATTAAATAATTAGCAAGTATTGCACTGGAGAGATTGCTCAAGGGTTAAAGAATTAGTATGTATTAAATATAGCAATTTTGAGTATCAACTATATATATTCTGGATTAGTATAATACACTTTATTTGTTGGCCCTCAAAACAAGACTCATGAGCTTAATGTAAATGAAGAAATTGATATTGTGAGACAAATGGTATGTAACCTCAACTGTAGATGACATATAACTGAATTCAAAATAATTATGTATACTTTTTAACATACAAACTTTATACCAAAAAAGACTTTCTTAAGTTCATTCAACATTTTTTTCAGGCACAACCTTTTATAAAGTTATACATAAAAATATGCACTTGAAATATATGTTAACATAATTATGTCAGACATTTTATTGATTATAAAATTTTCCTTATAGCAAATTCCTAAATATCTTATTTTAGCATGGCACCGAGAAGTATAGATTTGAGAAGGCAGAGTCCTTTTTAAAAAACAATCTATTTATTTGTAATCAGAGAGAGAGAGACAGAGAGAGAGAGAGAGAGAGAGAGAGAGAGAGAGGGAGGAAGGAGAGGGAAAGAATGGGCATGGCAGAGCCTCCAGCCACTGCAAGCACAATTCAGATGCATTCACCACTTTGTGCATGTGGCTTTACATGAGTACTAGATAATCAAACCTGGGCTTTTAGGCTTTGCAGGAAAGTCCTTATAAAACTGAGCTATCTCTTCATTCCAGGCATAGCACTTTGGAAAGGTGCATAAACTTTTAAAACATGATATAGCTTGTTTATATTTGTATTATCATATTTATTAATATATTTCTAAACATTCTTAATAAAACTACTTTTTCTTAGTGATTTTAAAAGAAAGTGATATTTTATTCAAAAAGAATTAGGTATTCTTGGTATGTTTTCTGTTAAACAAGCTCTGAGATCATTAATTTATAAAGAGGAAGGTTTAGTTTTGGTTTATAGTTCTGAGTCATCAATTGATTCTATTGCTTTAGGACCTGTTGTGGGGCATGATCCCATGGCAGCCAATCATGGGAAAATGACTCACAAGGGGCCAGAAAGCAAAGGAGAGACAGGAAGAAACCAGGATTTCAAGTTGTGCTCTCTCTCCCCTACCCTTAAGGGCACAGCAATTGCCACCAAAAAACTCCCAGAAGGGCCACTTTGGAAAGGCCTTATTAAATCCAAAGAGTACCCAGATGAGGCCAATGTCGCCAACTCTGAGATCTTTGCTGGATGTTACAGATTCAAACTATCCCAGGTCAGAAGTGAGCAGCTCAACACTAAGTTATTCAAACACAATTTGATAATGTATAGTTAAAAATTAAAAAATGTCAGTATTGAATAAGACTATCTCTTATACATTCATTATGTTTCGACAATAGTTTCTAATGTTAATACATTTATTTTTAATGAAATTGCGAATTATTCAGGACATATTAGCATAGAAGAAAATTACTAAACTTTGCATAAGAACCATACCCTAAGTAAAACATATCCCTTTTATAAATATCATAGAAAAAATAATCTGAAGAATAGAAAGTACATGTGGCTAATTTTGAGAGAATTGAACTTGGTTATACATAAAAATATGGAGCAACAAATACTGGCCTCGTCAACCTCAGAGCTTTTTTCTAGTGTTTCATCTTATTTCCACTTCTCTCTACAGAACTGTTAGGTTTCAAAACTTCAAAGCCACATTCATATACACTATCATGGAAAGTAAATTCCAATCAGAAGTTGAACAAGTGAGAGGCTTTGTGCTTGCATGTTATCCCAGGGACTAGGGAGGCTGAGGAAGAAGATGGTCATATTATAACCTGCCTGTGCTACAGAGAGAATTCACACCCACCCAAAGAAACATGGCCAGATACTGTCTCAAAATGATAAAAAATAAATCAATAAAAACAAAAAGATACCCCAGGATATAGCTTAAGGTACACCATGTACCTAACATGAGTGAGGCCCTTGGTCCAATGACAAGATAGCAGAGGAAAAAATTGCTCTCAAGATAACTGAGTAAACACCGTACAAGGAACCAAAATTTAACTTTCACAAAACGTAAATAAGAGAAAGTAGTAATATAAACTATATTCCCAGATTTATTTAATTTACATTCTAAAAAATCCTCACTTTCAATTTAATTTTACATAATATATCAGGTATTCTTACAATTGTCAGACAACATACTTGCTAAAACCACTTAGAGGAGCAAGAGTTTGTTTGGGCTTACAACTTGAGGGGACACAGGCCCTCATGGCAGGAAATTGTGGTGGCATGAGGAGAAAGTGGCTGGTCACATTGCATCTGAAAATACCCAGGTCAAGAGAGTGAACAAAACATGAGGTCAGGCAGTAAAAAGTCAAGTCCTTCTCCCAGTGTCTCACTTCTTCCTGTGAGGCTCAAACTCCCAAAGGTTCCATAACCTTCAAAACAGAGAAACTGGCTGGGAACTAGGCATTCTAACACATGAGATTATAGAGGACATTTCACATTCAAACCTGAAGTATTAATTTTTTTAACAAATTTATTCCCTTTAACTGTGACCCAAAGGGTAAACTTTCTGAATTAGTAGTTCTTCATAGAATAATAACAAGCTTATATAAGCTTGCATTGTATGAATGTATGAATTTCATGAATGTGTTTTAAATGGATGTTGTAATTAGTCTAATTTATATATAAATATGCAAAAATTAGTTTTATCTATTACTATATGTTACATGTCTGCTTTTCCTTAAAAGTTAACCCTTTATTTTCAGTTTATTTACTTAAACAAATAAACTTGACTTTCAGAAATACTAAGCTAGGCTCTTTTGAGCTGGTAATGAAATGGATTCATAAGTTTTAATGGCTTGAAATGGTTTCTACCAGCTCTTTGGCTAGTCTATTGGTAAATTTCCTCCATATCTCTCCTGTTTCTCACATCATCTGAAGTGGTTCTGACAGATCGGCTCTAGACTATCTTCTCAAGGTTGTAGGCACAGTGGTGGCCATGGAAAGAGAGTGGAGAGTATGCATAGCAGAATATAAGTAGGGCCCACTTTGTGGGTAAACTTGCACAGGTTTGTTACCAGTTATACTGTAAAATTAATAGTCTCATCCAGTGGCAACTCCCCTGTATGGGAAGTATTTGTCTAGGACCTTCCTTTATCACTCCTGCTAAGCATGAGACTGATAAGAAGGATGAGGGTGATACCAACTTCATGCTACTGTCCTGAGAATAATAAAATTCTCATCGCTAATCCAGGCATTTCATTACTTTGCTCATATCTAAAACCATGAAATTCTCACTCATAACTGTGAGCAAAAAGAAAACACAGACCTGTCAGTGCTTAATAAAACTACAAACCTGTTCTTTAGAGTTAGTAATGTGTCCTTCAGTTTAAATACTTCCTTTAGAATTGATCTCTTATCTCTATCCAGCATATTCTTGGTATTTTTAACTGCTTTGCTATACTAATACCAGATATAAAACAGTATATAGTTATAATGTTCTGTTAGAATAAGTGTAGTGTGATCATATAATTAGTTGGAATAGTATATAAGTGTGGCAAGAATGAATGAGTGGATGAATGATTGAGTGAGCTACACTTCCCTCCTCCAATCTTTTTAATTTTGTAAGAATTTAGTGATGACAATAGAATAGGTGTGACTTGACCTCTTTCTATTCTTGATGAGCAGGAAAGCCTGTCAAAAGCAATGATAAGATATTTAAATGCTAGAATTTGACTTTACTTGAAAAATTTAGGAAATGGATTAAATTATGGACAGTTTAATATCTGTTAGATATAAAGAAAAAAATAGATATGCAAGAAGATATTTTTAAACACTGATACTGAAAACTGTCTCATTGAGAGTGAAAGGGTCTTACCACAGCACTTAGGTACACTTCAATAAAGGATGCCAGAATCTCGACGGACACTAATGTTGCAGCAAGTCAGAAGTCCTGAATTATTTGTCTCACAAATTAAAGACTGAATCTCACAGTTAAGAAGGATGAGTTTTAATGGAGAAACTATTACAGATATACAGGAATAAAGTAAGTTTAGAGGGAAAGGCATTTATTTATTTATTTATTTATTTTGGTTTTTCAAGGTAGGGTCTCGCTCTAGTCCAGGCTGTATATTAAATTTATTGAAAAATGAAAAAAAAAACCACATGTGCTCTGAGCAGAGAATTGCAACAAGTTTCTTTTTATAACAGTGTTAAAAGGCTATCTGGCTAAAGAAGTAATTTAGGTGATCTTTAAATTGATGTAACTGAGATTCAGAGACATGAATTTCTGGTCCAATCATGAATCACCAGAAAGTATTCATGGCCTTCCTTTCCAATCCGGGAAATAGTCATGCTCTTCTCTGTCTCACGGACTGGGCAGGAGGTGGATCAGAGCTTCTCTGCAAGCTTTCCAAGAGAAAAGCCAAAGAGAAGTCATAATGAAAAACAAGGAGGGGCCTTAGGGGCCAGCCAAGTTCTGCTGACGTTGTTGTCTTCAGGTCAGTCTGGATGTCCCACATTCGGCTGCAAGCCCTCTTATTCTTTCCAAGTTATTCTTTTATTTGTTTTAACTTTTTATTGATAGTTTCCATAATCATAGATCATAGATTATATGATTTCCTCCCCTCTCCCCCATATCTCATCTCCCTCTCAATTAGTCTCTGTTTGGTTTCAATGTCATTTTTTCCTCCCATTATGTGTAGGTATTAGCAGGCACTGTGACTCATAACTATCAAAGCCCTTTTGTGTTTGGGAACTTGCATTGTAAGCAGTCCTCCCCTTCCTTTGGCTCTTACACTCTTTCAGCCAACTATTCCACAATAGACCCTCAGCTTCAGGAAGTGTGACATAGGTGCCCCAGTGCACCATGGTGTCTTTTGAGTTATCCCAGTGGTCACCACCATCTGAGAAAGGGAAGCTTCCTAGACAAGAGAGTAGTTTTTTTTTTTACTTTATTCTTGAACCCTAACTTTTACTTTAACCATTACAGTCTCCATGCAAGGACAAGAGAACTGAAATTAATTGTAAGAGCACAAAACCAGATTGCTGGCTCTCAAGGGCATATCTATAACTGCATTGCAAGCTTCTTTGTTCTATTCTATCACTAATATAGTTTTTATGGTTTGCCTCCTGTATTATTAGAGCTATTACAGCAAGTATAAGGGAAAGAGAATAGTTAGAATTTTTGCAAAGTAATGAAAGATTAAGGAGCTGAGTTCCTATCCTAGGTTAATATCTCAAAAACAAAAAGATTATGTTATCAATTATAAACTTTAATCAGTATTATTTTATCAGAATCAACATCTGTGGGAAAATATTGTCTACTGTATGTGTTAGGTTCCTTATTTTTAAAATAATGTTAATTTCTGGTCAATTTATTCCACAGAATTGTTTAAATATTCAAATGAAGTAATGCTTATGTTTGTGCTTATCAATTTCTAAAATACATAAGGCTGATAAATATTAAATTTGATAATTAACTAATAATTTATTTTGATACACATATTCAGTGCTAAATACATGATAGTTATCTTTTTTCATTTTCCATTTCTCTTTATTTTGGCCATATTATCCTACATGTGTATAAGTACTTTTTCTTGCATTTAAAAAATATTTAACTTTCTCTCTCTTTCTTTTGTTCTCTTTCTCTCTCTCTAGTCCTTATATGGAAAACTGTATCTAGACAGAAACTTCACTAATTGTTTACTTCCAAGCAACACTAAGTAGCTAATGTGACTGCAACATTTTAAATGATGGATTCCTGAAATAATTAACATCAAGTGCTTTGAAAAAAAATGAAAGGATATATAATGTAGCTTTTTAACTTTATTCTCTGCTTGGTAAATTTTGAGTCTCCTCAGTGTCTGTGGCCATCTCCCTGAAGAAAGCTCTCTGGCTGGCGTAAGAGCAACCCACATGTCCAATGAGCTCCTTCCTCCTATCCAAGTCTCCTGGGCCCTGGTGGTGTGGTAGACAGGGCTCCTCCCATGCTGGACAGCCTCCCTTCGCTTCTTGTCATTTTGCCATCTGTAAAAAGCAAGTTTTGTCACCAAGAATGAGATCAGCATGGGTTAAAGGAGATAAATAAACTTTGCACTTAGTCAAAGAACAGTGGAAGCGTCCCTCTTTTTTCATCTCCATATTTTTCAATTAATCTAGATAAAACAAATGGTTTTAATCTAGATAAAAGATTTCTTTTTAACTTATCCAGTTAAAAATAATTAACATGTGCAAATAAATAATGCATTGCTAATTATATGCTTAATTTTAATTATAATTTTAATATCCAAGATCATGTGAGTATATCTCAGCATTTGAAATATTTATATAATCTCCATCTATTATCTAAAGTTTTGGTTTATGAAAGACAAAAAAAGTTTCATTTGAACCCTCACCTTATGTTAATGAAGAAAATGTGAGCTAGTCGTAGCAGCAATATATATGCATATGTATATTACATGCAGTGATCATGAAGCACTTCATATGATTTTGAATTTTGTGTCACCATAAGAAGCCTCAGCAGAGTCCTTTCTCTCAAAGCTTAAGACGGCCTCCTAATAACAAATTAGGAATGTATACTTCCATCATTTTCCTCACATGGTAGATGATAGATGTGAAAATACTGAGACATTTTTAAAATCAGATTATGGCATTAGAAATGTTTTAAAGTCCCAAATTACTTAGTGAAGTTTTTGACAACACACTTGTTTCACTTTAAAGTCAATTTTAAAATTATACTTTGTGATTAGTCCTTTGATTTTCATTATCTCTTTTTGAAACTTCTAAGTGCCATGAGGTTAGGTACCATATTCTTGGTGTTCTCCCAATAAATGTGTCCTTCTTAATTAGGTGGATGTATTAACTTTCTGTGTGTTTACTTATTGTCGTACAGTATGAGAAGGTATTACCAATATCTACACATGGCATAGACATACTAATCACATTTAACTATCTAAGATAATAATAAATGAATTTATCCATCAGTTTTATTTGTAAAAATGTGTTTTTATTTTGAGGCAGAGTGTCACTAGACCAGGCTACCTTCAAGTTATGGGGATCTTCCTACCTCAGCCTCTGTGGTGCTCAGATTTATGAGCATGAACCACCATGCACATTTCTGATTTTCAAGTCATTATACAAGTATTTCACATTCTTTGAGTATGGTTCAGTTACTTGAAATTTATCATCACCTGGCCTTCATAAAATACCAAAAATGTTTCTTCTAAGTATACTTTTCTCTTGAAAGTAGTGCTTGAACATAGTGTGTACATGAAAAAAATGTAAAATGTATCAAAATATTTCTAGAAATTTTTTTCCATTTTTTTAATAATTAAGTATATTTTTCATTTTTAAACATTTTAGAGTTAACATATGACCATAATTTTAATATGTTTTTTTTTGGCCAGGAGTGATGGTTCACACCTATAATTCAGCACTCAAGATCCTGAGGTAGACAGAGGGTTATGCATTTCAAGGCAGCCTGGGCTAAAGAATGAGTACCAGGACACCTTGATCTAGAATGAGTCTCCATGAACAAAAGAAAGAAAGAAAGAAAGAAAGAAAGAAAGAAAGAAAGAAAGAAAGAAAGAAAGAAAGAAAGAAAGAAAGAAAGAAAG
>PVHP010033376.1:0-19673 GCA_004024765.1 Zapus hudsonius
AGAGAGAGAGAGAGAGAGAGAGCTGCTATCAGTTAGACCGAGTTGGTGGAAGATTATGTTAGCTACATTTTCTTCACTGTGATCAAAATATCTGACATAAACAATTGAAGGGAGCAGAGATGGCTCACAGTTTCAGAGCGTTCAGTCCACAGTCGGTTGACACCATATGCTTCGGCAGAATGCCGAGGTAGTAGGAGGATGTGACCAAGGACAGCTGTTCACATCCTAGGAGACAGGAAGTGGAGAGCTCCCAGGAAGACGCTAGGGATGATGGACTCCAGAGCACCTGCTGCCCTGGGTGACTTGGTTCCCCCAGCTAGGTCTCACCTCCTGCTGGTTCCACAACCTCCCAAAATAGCACCACAGGCTGAGGACCTAGTGTATAATACGGGAGCCTATAGGGGACATTACATATTCATTCCATAAAGTGGGGGATGGAGACAGATTAAGAAGGAGGGATCCCTGCCTGTGACCATAGAGTAGCTGTCAGAGGAGATTAGAAGGCAAGGGGAGTTGGGGTGAGGGGCGCCCATGGTCTGGTGTGACAGTGGGTGGACTGAGCTATGTTTACACCCATGGGAGCTACAAAAAGGAGCAGGTGGGGAGGAAAAGGATGTTTCCTTTTGAACTCCCTCCCGCTGTTAGCACACAAGCTAAGTGTTCCCCATGCAAAGAGCTCAGAGCTTAGAGATGCAGCGTGTGAGTGCAGGGTAAACACTGACACAAGCTGGGATCCTGTGTGAGAAGGCTTCTGTGCAGTATTTGGTTTGTTTTCTTGGCCATCTGTTTAGCATTTACTGTGTTAAAAAAAAAAAAGACTCCTTTCTAGGGCTGGAGAGAAGGCTCAGCTTTTAAAGGTGCTTTTCAGGCAAAGCATGAGAGCCCGGGATTTGATTCCCCAGTTCCCATATAAGGCCAGATGCACGAAGTGGCACATGCATCTGGAGTTCATTAGCAGTGGCAAGATGCCCCGGAGCACCCATTTTCATCTCTCTCTTTCGCTCTTTTTCTCTTCTCCCCTCCATCACTTGCAAATAATAAATGTATTTAAAAATATTCCTCCTGGGTATGGTGGTGCACACCTCTAATCCCAGCACTTGGGAGGCAGAGGTAGGAGTATCATTGTGAGTTCAAGGCCAGCCTGGGACTACAGAGTGAGTTCTAGGTCAGCCTGGAACAAACCTCAGAAAACAAAATAACAACAAAAGAGACTACTGGAACTTGATCTGAGATTTTTGGGTTCCCTATAACATGGTGCCTGAGGCAAGTACCTCACTGAAGTCTTTGTATAACAACAAAATGAGCGTGAGCTCACTGCCCCCCATATTCATTGTTACATTCTGCAGACATTTGTTGGCCTCAGATGGCCAGTAGAGCATGAGGTGAGAAAATACCAGAGCTTTGAAGTTCTGTGAGACAAAAGAAGGATTTGCTTTAACTGTGATAAGGAAGTTAGGAAAAGATGAGGCCAGAGAATACCTGGGGAGGATTATCTGAATTTCCTGCAATCCATTATAAATGTGAGTTGCTAGGTGCTTGTCATTTACATGTCTAATGTCACATGCCTAATGTCACGTACACATCTCTGTGCCCTACTATAAAATCTCTTTGTAACCAGGGTTGGGGCCAAGACTTCTCTAAGCTTGGACCCCCCAGGCCCAGGTGTAAAATTAAACTCCTCTTGCTGCAAAGACTTTGTCTGTTTGTCAGTGAGTATTTCTACAACATTTGCACATGCTGGGTAAGTGCTCTGCCTCTGGGTTACATTCCCAGCCCCAGGGCCCTTCTCCTAGGATTGCTGTATTCATGTTTGCTCCAGGCAAAAATTGCAGTCTCAGTTTCTACCTCTGGAAAATGGGCATCTTCATCTCTCTTGGGGTTGCCTGAGGGCTACAGGCTCTGTACAGATGTGCTATGCTCTAAGGATGACAGAGTTCTCATAGAGAGGGGTCACCCCTGAGAGCACACCCTGGGAGTCTCCTCTCTCCAAACCTTAATCCCTCTTCTCAAGGTTCCTATTCCTTCTGTTAGAGAAAAATTAAAACTTAGAATAAAAATTTAAAAATCTCAAGGCAAGAGGGAGCTAATTATTAGTAAAAGAAAGTTAAAAAGTAAATCCAGAGTGGTATGTTGGTATGCGCTTCCCCCACCTCACCCTGCTTCTATAACCTTGCCTTTGTTTCCCTGTAATCTTGCATCTGTGGTTAAACACGGTAAATACTGAGAAATGGCCTGGCCAGTGAATATTGAGAATGGCCTGGCCGATGGGTTCTACAGATATGGAAGGAATGTGAAGATGCTCTGGTTAATGGAAAAGCCTGTAAAGATTCCCCGAACTGTGATGTATATTTGTTTTCTCTTTAAAGGATCTGCTCAAACTGGGCTCTGGGCTCATTGCCTCTGTCTTGCTATGGATACACATTGAGCCCTGGGCATGCCTGGTTACTTTTAATAAAACCCTTTGCGTGTTGCATAGGAGAGTTGGTCAGAGTCTTCTTTTGAGTCGGGGGTCTGGGGTCCTAACACTTCCACCCCCAATTTCCAGCACCCCCTCCCTGTTAGAATGGAAATTACCACCATGAGAGACTGCTCTGAAAAGAACAGCTTTAGTAGAAGGAAAGGGACCCCGAGCTCCAAGCTATCTCCCAAATGGGAAAGAGCGAAAGGCAAGATCAGATCAGAGTTTTTAAGGGGAATGTCCAGCTTGGGGGAAGGGGCCAGGTGGTCACTTAGCTCTCAGCATCAGGAGGGACAGTGCCTCCCGCCAGACAGAGACACAGCAGGTGGGGGGCTTTATCTCCTGTTCAGGAGGCAGGCTTTGGTTCCTGTGTTGAAACTTCCCTTGAGACTGGTTGGGGGAGGGGACCAAGGTGTTGCCTGAATTCAGTCCTAACACTCCCCAGTAAAAACAATCACTCAGGGAGGCTTATTCCTAAAATTGTTGCTGGGTCAAAAAAATACTCCAAGAATTCCTAACAAAGCACCCTCTCATTTTAGGCAAATCCTTTCTGAACAATACAGCTAAGAACAAACAATGGCTTGTTTTCTCCCCTACCTCACCCCCCCACCCCTCCCACGTGTTGGGAGACACTACATTGTGTTTCCAGGCCTCCTGGAGGGCAGCGAAATATTCTTTTTCTCTGGGGAAATGAGGCTTAGCCTCTCTTGCTGCATTTGGAACTGTTTCCAGGCCCACATGCGTGTAAACTGAGTCAGGTACACACGCTGGGACTCCAGCATAGAGTTCCAAGGACATCAGCATAATGCGCAGTTAATATTCAGAGTGCGAGTAATCCAAACGCCCCATTCCCTGTTCCAATTACATCCGCTGCTCCCCTCTGTGGGCCGGGCTTTGCTGACATGCATACGGAGTCAATTGGAGCAGCAGATTTATGGAGGCTGCCGAAGCTTGGAGCTCCAATGGAAATAAATTATATGCCTATTATGTGGTGGGCAATAAAAAAAATCTGATATTTATTCTGCTGGGTTTTGTGAACATTCTGGAAAGAATCTAGGCTGCTGGAACACTGTGACATCTTTCACAAACAAATGTTCCCTCGGTGGCTTGACTGTTTTGAGGAACCAGAGCCGCCTTCTAAAGTGAGGAAGCCTTACCCACATCCTTCATCATGACAGGTGGTGGGTTTTGCTTCCTGACAGATTCCTGATTCTGTCTTCTGTGTGACCTCTCTGAGCCTCCTTCTCTTCATCAGTAAAATGGAAGTAACAAGAGCCACCATATGGAAAGAGTTAAATGAAAGAGTGAGCCGTGGAATACCTAGGGAAGTAAGTAGTCAAGAGAAATCTTAAGAGAAGAAATGGAATTTATTAATGTTTAAGGATAGCAAAGGTGTGGTCACTCACACCTTTAATCCCAGCACTCAGGAGGCTGAAGTAGAAGGATCTCTGTGAGTTCAAGGCCAGCCTAGGCTAAAGTGAGACCCTGCCTCTGATACGGGTTGCTGATAATTAATAATTGTAAGCAACACGGGGAGAGAGAGTTTTGGAATTCTCCCTTCCCCCTCCTCCTACTCCGAGTTCTTGTCCTCTAATGCCAAAGAATTGTACACAGGGACAGAATTAAATTTTAATTACACATTTATTCTAATTTAGTAGATTAGGAAAAGGGGAGTTGGATGGGGAAATTTCCCAGTCATCATGTGGGAAGTTACAGAGTTTTCCTGCCACCAGTGTGGGGAAAACACGTTCACAGAGCTTATATTATTTAGTTAGATAAACAGCCCAAGAAAAGATAACAGAAAGCTCCCTTTATGAGAAAGAGAGGTTCATGAGAGAAAAGGTCTGGAGCCTGCCCCCCTACCCCAGCCATCAGCGGGAGTAGGGGTACAGGCCTTACCTCACTGAGGCCTGGTCCGCAGTCCTTCTACTCCATTGCCAAGTGGGGGAAGAGGTGCCTACTTCCTCTAGGGAAGCTAGGTTTAAGTCCTCCCCAGGTGAGTCAGAGAGACAGCTGATTGGTTTATATTTGACCGATCAGTTTTAGCACCTAGGTTGTAGCTCTAACTAAACACCTCCCATTCAAGGGGAGGGGCTGGAAGGGGAGGGGTGGTCCCTACACACACCTGACTGTCGCACCTCGATAAAAAAAAAAAGCCACAAAAGTTTCAACTCATCTAGATTTATTAGAATAGGGTGTCTCCCAGAGGGTGTTGGCCACACCTTTAGGAGTGGTGGGAATGACTGCAGAAGGCACTGGAGCAAGGTTTCTATTTGTAAAGTTATGTTCTTATCTTAATGGCTCTGAGGGGGGGGGGACAAAACATCAGCCTCATAATTTTATGATTATTCCTACTTAGGAAAAGGCTAAAGGAGACTTGCTATTAGAACAAATCTTTTATAAAAGTTGTTTCATTTTATTACATTGGGTTATATAAGGCCATTTTCATGGAAGTAAAATGTGTCCAGCAGATTCTCCTCACAGCCCACCACCATTCCCTTCCCTCCCTTCCCATCAGTTCCCTCTGACCCCCTGTAGAGGCGGAGCTGGGGATTAGAATTTAGATAATACCCAGCCAAATTCCAATGCACCTCAGAATTTAAGGAATACCCGAATTCTTGTCTATAAAGTTAAAGAATTACAACTATAGAGCACCAGGGGATAAGGTACAGTGGGAGACTATTTAATCTCCAGCTACCAGCATGGAAAGAACACTTGGGAGAGGGTTTAACAAAATCTATGCTGTTCAGCCAAACAAGCAGCAAAAGAAAAGATAACAGAGGACTCCCATCATGAGGAAAAAGGTTCATGTGGGAAAATCTGGAACCTTCCTAAGGCCTGGAGATTCAGAAGTCCTTCTAAAATGCCATGTGCAGGAATAAGAGACGGGACTTTGTTTCGGTGACTTTTTAAGACCTCCCCAGGTAAGTCAGAGAGGCAGCTGGTTGGTCCATACCTGACCAATCAGTTTTAGCATCTAGGTTTGAGCTCTAGCTGGAAATTGCAGGGACAAATCCCAGCCCTCTGTACACTCCCCAAAGAGCCTGAGGAAATGTTTTACTCATCTAAAGGATCCTATCTCTGATAAGCCCTTTTGAAAAGAGCCTAACACCCAGACCAATCAACATTTCTATGGTCTCCTATTATCTCCCAGCTGCCAGCTGCCTAGGAAGTCCCAGACCTGGGAAAACTTTATCTGCAAAAAGTCCATATAACACTAAAGGTCTTTAAATACCCTCCTAAAAGCTTCCCACGGTGGACATGACTTTGATGCTGAATAAAGGCAATCCTTTGTCTGAGTGAGCTCTTTCTGTCCCGTTTTCCTTATAGAAACACCTCCGACTCAAGAGGAAGGGGTCTATGGAACTTGCCTGAAGGAGTTGTCACACCCCTAGATGGTTTTGCTTCTATTTCCATGCCATCTCTACATGTATGATTTAACGCATCTACATAGAAAAGTATCTACATTGAGAGAGAGCATGCAATGTTTGTCTTTTGGGGACTAACTGAATTCACTTAATATACTTACCTCTAGTTATATCCATTTTCCTGCAAATGTTGTAACTTCATTCTGCTTTAGGCTTGAATATTTCCTTTTGGTTTTTAAACCACATTTTCCTATTGATGGACACCTAGGTTTGTTCCATAACTTAGCTATTATGACTGATATTGCAACAGACATTGACACGCAAGTATCTATGTGATATGTTTTCTTGGGATGCTTCGGTTAAATACCCACGAGTGGTATAGCTGGGTCAATTAGTTTTTAAAAATAGAACTGTTGTAGAAATATCCAGTAACAAACAGACAAAGCCTTTGCAGCAAGAGGAGAGGGGAGTTTAATTTACACCCGGGCCCGGGCCCAAGCCTGGGCAGTCCAAGCATAAATGAAACACTGGCTCTGAACCCCAGTTACAAAGAGATTTTATAGTAGGAAACAGAGATGTGTATGTGACATCAGGCATGTAAATTACAAGCACCTAGCAACTCATACATTTACAATGGGTTCCAGAGAAGTTCAGATAATCCTCCCCAGGTATTCTCCGGTCTCATCTTTTCCTAACTTCCTTATCACAGTTAAAGCAATTACTTCTTTTGTCTCACAGAACTTCAAAGCTCTGGTAGTTTCTCACCTCATGCTATGTGACTGGCCATCTGTAGCCTGAAGAATGTAACAATGAATATAGGGGAGGCGGCAGTGAGCTCACACTCATTTTGCTACAATAGAACCACCATAGGACAAACCTCAAATTTAAATAATAAAAGGAAGCATATGAAAGATGGCAGCAAAAATGTTGATGATGATGTTAAAAATCACTAGGGTTGGTTGGGCTAGAGAGACGGCTTAGGGGTTAAGGTGTTTGCCTGAAAAGCAGAAGGACCTGAGTTTGATTCCCCAATACCAATAAAGCCAGATGCGTAAGGTGGCTCATGTCTCTGGAGTTCATTTGCTGTGGCTAGAGGCCCTGGTGTTCTCTCTCTCTCTCTCTCTGTCTGTCTCTCTCTCATCTCTATCTGTCTGTCTCTCTGCCTACCTGCCTCTTTCTCTCACTCTTTCATAAATAGATAGATAGATAGATAGATAGATAGATAGATAGATAGATAGATAGATAGATAGATAGATAATCACTAGGGTTTAGGGACCACTATTCCAGGAAAAAATGGTTGGACACAAAAATTGAGGAGTTAGCAAAAGCCTCTTAAAGTTTTTTTCTTAAAAGTCAGGAACCAGGATCGTATACGACTGCATCAGGCAGCTATCCTAGGCTAATTCAGAATTCTTCAGGTGGTACCACTGCCCATTCCCTTCCTCCCCTGCTGCAGGAAGCCACATCTGAGCAGAAGGCAATGAGCACAGCCTCCTCATAGATATGAACTCAAATGTTCTCATACTTATCTTTTAAGTAATTTTCTGGCTCCAGTATTTAAACATTAAGGTAGCCCCAGTTTAGGCACAATTTCACTTTCCAGTCTTGGGCTATCCACAGTCAACAGTGGTCTGAAAATATTAAATGGAAAATTCCAGAAATAAACAATTCATACATGTAATATTGCACACTATTTCAGTAAGGTGATGAACTCTCACGCTGTCTTACTGGGACTAGAATCCTCGCTCGGTAGAGTGTACCCACACTATATGCCACCCACTCAGTAGGTATTTGGTGACTATGTGGTTATTTCTCCCACCCCTGCCTGATAAGTGATGACCACCCAGTGGTGACTTGGAACAGTGACTGGGAAATGCTGGTGTCCAGAATCTTGTCAAGTGAGTAAATTAAAACCACCCTGGGGATCAATAACCTGAGCTCAGACTGGGAAAAGGGAGAGAGTCAGCCCCAGATGGTTTGGTTAGCATGCCAACAGCCAGAGAAAGGCCAATGTCATGTGCTCTCCTGATGGCAGTTTCCCTGGCTCCCTGCAAGATAAAAGCCACCACACGCTGCAAGCTGTGTAGAAAGACAGGCTTCTGCAGTGGTGAGCATGGCATTTTCACACAGGTTTCTGAAATTCTTTCTTGTATATGGAATGAGAAAAGGCTATTTGGCTTTGACAAATACCAGAGGGCTGACAGCTATTCAGATGACCAGGGCAGGGAGGTCACCCAAAAACCAAAGACCAGACTCAGGGGTTCTGACATGAGAGGCAAGCCAGAGAATTCTGTGTGTGTGTGTGTGTGTGTGTGTGTGTGTGTGTGTGTGTGTGTGTGTATGTATATATCTGTGTGGGAATTGTGAAGGTGGTGGTTTTATTCAGGTGTCCCCCATAAACTTATAGGTTCTGACTAATCCCCAGCTGATGGCAATTTTGGAACTGGAACCTTGTTTGAGGTGTGTTTTTTTTTGGGGGGGCAGGATTATAGCCAGCTTCCACGTACCAGTGTTTGGCACACCTTCCTGTCCCTGTTTGCAGTACTGTGGCGGAGGTGATGTCCACCCTCTGCTCATGTCATCATTTCCCCCATAAACCCATTCCTCCAATCAGCTGCTTTTGGTTGGGTTCTTTGTTGTAACAATGAGAAAGCTGAGGACAACTGTGAATTTATGTTTACGTGCATACGTATAGATATATATGTGTTTGTATGTGTCCATTTATGTGTGTGCACCTGTCCGTGCCTATATGTCTATATATGAATCTATGTCTTTTTGTGTGTGCATTTATATGTGTGTGAGTGTATTGTGCATCTGTGTGTGTCTGTTTAAATGTGAATTTATGTGTAAATGCATGTGCATGGGTGTATATGTGTCTGTGTGTGTCTAGATGTGTGTAACTGTGTCTGTGTGAATCTGTGTGTGAATTTATATGTGTATGTGTCTGTGTCTGCACATGTATGTCTCTGTGTGAATCTGGGCCATTGTGTGTGAATTTATGTGAGTGCATGTGTGTGTGTACCTGTGTGCACACCTAAGAATTTTTCTGGAGGGAAGTCCATGGCTTTCCTCAGACTGTCAGAGTTGCTAGTTTGGTTGTGTCGACCACTTAGAACTTCAGTGACAGAATGTTCAAGAACAAAGGAAGGGTAGATGAGTTAAGAGTAGAGGATTTGTGGTAAGGCTGGGATTAAAGGGCTCGTGAGTCTGTGATGGATTACTTCATATTTCTGCAGACCAAGTCCCCTTCCTAATGTAGGAGGACTGCAGTCAGTGACTGTTCCCAGTTCTCAGCATGGTTAGCATGGTTAGCCTGTGCCTGTTTGCTCTGCAGCTCTCGGAATGGGCCATATGGATCCCTGCACTGCAGGCGTTCCATGGCCTTCAGCTCCCTGCCATTCTGCTTGATTCCAAACGTTCTCCTTGCTGTCCAATCACCACGCTTCCCCAGTAGCATAGGGAAGCCATGGGATTTGCCCCAATTGCCATAAAAATAATTGATTTCAAATCCAGAAAAATCCATGTCTAATAACACGGTCCAGGAATTAGAGGTTCTGATTAGCTGGATTTTCCAGTCAGTTGAGTGCTAATCAGACACTGTTTGGGATTCTAACCCTCCTGGCTGGCTAACTTTCAAGAATTGGGGAGAGGGCTCTTGCTATGAATTTAGGCTCTATGTTCTGGAGGTATTACGGAGCCTGGAGCACATTAAATAACTTTTTTCTTTCTTTCTTTCTTTCTTTCCTTTCTTTCTTTTTCTTTCTTTCTTTCTTTCTCTTAAGAAAGGGCAGTTAAGCAAAGGTTTTTATAGACGAGAAAGTGAACGTAAAGGAGACAAGCTCCCAAGAAGTTCTTCCCCTTCTATTGCCACATGCCAAACTGCCTGAAACCTAGTGGCTTCAACCAACCCACTCACGATCACATGGTTCCCTGAGTCAGAAGTCCAGGTGTGGCCCGGGTCCAGCTTCTTTTCAGGGTCTCACAATATAGTCAAGGCTGGCTCCTTCTTTCCCAAAGTTTACATGAGTGTTGGATGAATCCAGCTCTTTGCAGTTGTAAGAGTGGGGTTTCCAGGCCCCTATACTCACTTTCTCTGCTCACCTTGGCTACATGCCCCCTTTCACAATACCCGTTTCTGGTTCGCCAGGATCCTTTGAAGTAGACGTGGTTATCAGTCCTACTTAGCAGATGAGGAAACCAAGATCTAACTATGTGTTGTTGGTAGAAAGACGTCCAGCTAATACGTGGCAGGGCCCAAATCAAAGGCAGAGATCGGTCTTTAACGTGACTACCTCTAGCTGACTCCTGCCTGCCAGCTGACTTGAACACTCAGGTTTCACTTCCATGTTTAATTTCAGACTGTCTCCGCCACACTGGATATGGAGGTTGCTGGGAGAATGAGCATTTGTTGGCCACGCATGTGCAGAGTCCATAGTGCAAGCCCTGGAGCATCATGGGTTAATTAACAAATGTTTGCTGAATGGATCGTGGGGTGGATGGCTGAGTCGGGATTGATGGGAAGATAGTGAGTGTATAGTACTGGATGGATGGACCGATGGATGGATGGAACGATAGATGGGGTGGGTATATGAATTCAAAGAGGAATGGGGCAGATGGAGGAATCAGATGGATGGGTGGAGCATGGGGTGTTTAGTAGATGAGAGTGGTGGGGAGGTGATGGAGGGATAAAAGGTTGTTGATTAGGATGGGTGAGAGATAAAGGAATGGAAACAGACTGGCTTCTCTCATCTCAATAGCTTCCTAGGTGTGATGGTTAATCTGCATTACCAACTTGCCTGTACTGGGACTCACCTAGGAGACACTCCTGAAGGGGTTCTGGGAGGGCATTTCCAGAGAGATTTACCCCCTCCCCCCACAGGCTGGGGTCTCAGACCAAATAGAGAGAGGAAAAGTAGAGAGCGGGCTGAACACTGATTTACTCTCTTTCTACTTCCTGCCTGTGTGCACAATGTGAGGAACCATCTCCCACCCCAGCCGTCACACCTTCAACCACCACGACTCAACCACCACAACGGGCTGCAACTCCTCAAATCATGATCCAAGACAAACCCTTCTGTAAGCTGATTGCAGGGGGCATTTTGTCACAGCAGCAGTGGAAAAGCAAAACACGAGCTCTTCTCTTCTCTCCTTCGGCAATCATCCTGTATTGCCCATATCATTTTTTAATTTTTATTTATTTATTTTTGTACGTATCATGTATTTACAAGAGGGAGACTGGCCTAAATTCTCCATGGACTCGACACGCACAAATATGTGTTCAGATCTAAGAGCTCACAAATCTGGGGCATTCCAGAAAAAGGGGAAATGCCTATTTCCTGAAAATGGAATACTTCATAGGTTGGTGGCAACAGAATGTGGGAGAAATCTCCCCAGTGTGGCTCAGAGTCCTAGAAGGCCATGGAATGCCCCAGCTCCTCCCTTTCTGGGATGGAGAGAACTGACTTCTCCAAGAGTTGAAGGAGTCCTGCTGCTAGAATTGCTTCTGTGCACAGCCCCGTCGAACAACAGAGAAGGTAGCTGAGAGCATTCTATAAATTTCTTGCTCTTGTCCAGAGCCAGCCTTTCCCCTGACCTCACTGGGGAACTGTGTGGCAATGCTGAGAGTTAACTGGGCTTTAATTCTCAAAGCAACACCTAGGACCTCCCTCATGCTGAGGTTACCTCCACAGGTCCAAAACTGAGTGAGGTCATGTGCTGGAATCCAGCACTTTGCTAAGAGGGTGAGTCCAGCTGTGACAGGTCAGGAAGCTCCAGAGACACCCTCCCCTTGAGTGGGAGGTGTCTATCTAGAGCTAAAACCTAGGTGCTAAATCTGATTGGTCAGATATGACCCAATCAACTGTCTCTCTGACTCACCTGGGGAAGACTTAAATTAACTTTTCTAGAAAAACTCTCTCTTCCCGACATGGCAGGCTGGCAAACGGACCTCTGACTCTCCAGGGACCAGTAAGGTCTTCCCAGCCCCCACCACAGCCTGTGGTGAGGGGCTGGATTTCTCTTTCACATGAATCTTTCCTCTCATAATCTTTCCCCTTCCTGCTTGTTTAGCTAAACAACATAAGTTCTGTTAAACTCGCCACGTTTTTCTCCCCACACTGGTGGCTGGAGAACTCTGTAACTCCCCATGTTCCCTTAAATAATAAAGTCTCCACTATACCTTACTATCTTGTTGTCTATGACTTTAATTCTTTAACTTTGTAGACAAGAACTCGGGTCCTCCTTAGATTTTGGGGCACATTGGAATTTTTGCTGGGCATTATCTAAATTCTAACCCCCGGCTCACCCTGCAATGCAGTTCCATCTGACTTCAGCACTCTTGATCTGAATTTTTGAGCTAAACGGTTCCTGCTTAAGAAAAAAATGTTAACCCAGAAAAAAATGGAAAACACAGGATGGAGCCATGTTACCCCAAAACACATGGTTAGCTATAGATACACGGGGGCGGGGGGGAAGAAAAAGGCACAAGTCAAAGAAAACATTCCCCAAATCTCCCTCTCAACTACAATGATGTGGGGAGCACTTCTCATTTGATGGATAGATCAGGGAAATGGATATTCTGAAATAATAGTAGAATTGTCTGAGGAATCCCCAAGTCTACCAGATGCTGGTGTTCAACATCACCTGTGGCAAAGAACAGAGAAGAGTTAAGAAGAAGGTACTCAGAGGATATGGGTGGGGAAGAAGATGCCCAGATAGTCGTGGGTTGGGATGAGGACTCTCAGAGGGTTGTAAGTCAGGAAAAAGCATGCTCAGAGGTCTCTGGAGCCCACATACCATCTGTGGTGGAACACTGTCCTCTAGACAAGATGTGGTCTTCCCTCATCTTAATCGGGGCTACTCTGATGCCCGCACGAGGCTTTCACCTTATCAGGTCTGCCAACATTCCTTCATGGGAGGAGGTAGGAAGGATCACTGGACACCTAAGATTCCAGCCACTGTCCTCCTAGTTACCTGTAGTGTCAGGAGGTGCTGGAGAACAGGAGGTTGACAGAAGGGAGGATTCTGTCTATGTTGCTTGCAAGAATTCATCACCTGAGCTGGAGTGGGACTTTTCTGCAGCCCTTTAGGGCTCACCCATACTCCTGTAAGTAAACCCAGTAAGTTCATTGGTTCACAAAACTGGACCGTCTGTCACCTGTGCCCTATCTGGAGTGAACAGATAGATGTTTGTTCATGTCTCCGTGGGAACAGTTTCTGTAGTACCCTCCTTCCTTCTGAGTTGCACCGGACAGTTCCTGCATCCCCTCCCCAATCTACTCTCCCTTCCCTTCCACTGTTATGCCCTGCCCAGGGCTGAGTGTTAGCGGCTCCATCAGCAGCTCTGTGCCAACAGCCAGTGCCAGCCTGTGGAAAGCACCAGGGGGAACTGGGAGTGAAGGAAGGGAGCAGAGATGGGCTGTCTATGCCTTCTTCAAAAGGCCACACTCCTGCCTGGCAGCCCAACTCAGTAAGTCCCCCTGAGGCCCTCCCCTGAGCTGTATATGTCCTCAGGAGTAGAGAGTATACAGCAGGTAGGCCCAAGAGGGGACTCCACCTTATCTACCTTTCAGATCATCACCTTGCTAGGGTGGGACTTTCCTGTGATGCGGCTGTTATGGGACCACCTATGCTCCTGGAAGCCCATTACACTCATTGTTCACCAAGCTGGACCTGGGTGCCCTGTGCCCCTTTGCATCTCGGGGGAAGTCTTCACTTTTACCACTTGTCAAAGCCTAAGTCTCGGCGGCTGCAAGAGCAAATATCTGGGGGTTTGCACAGGGATCTAGAGGTGATCTGTGCTATCAATGGGCTCAGCTGATCTTGGGCCAGGCTGCCCCCCTGGATCTCCTCAGAGGTCATCAGATGTCTGGAGCATATTCTTCTTGTGACAAAAGACAGGAAGCACAAGAGAGAGAGGGCTAAGCCATGCTCCACATCCCTGGCACCTGGGCCCTGGTTGAATCACGTCAAAGCCCAAACACATGGGTTGGGACCATTCACTCTATTACTAGATCTCAAGGTTATGGCCCAGAAAGAAATTGGCTGGGCCAGTGTTCACATTTCCTTCGCTATGATGTAGCCCTCACAGCCAGCACTACCAGTGCCCCTCCATGTGAATGGTCCTGTGTATAATTTTATTATAACTTCTTTATTATTTAAATATATATTTGATGGTTTTAAAATTGCAGTCTCCTCAGACCACCCAGCTTCAGGCTGTCCCCTGTTTTCTGAAGAGTACCTTACCCAGACTACAACTGAGCCATCCATTGCTCCCTGAGAGCCTCACCCATGCTGAGCTTAGATGAGAGTCAGACTGACAGAAGTAACAACGCCATCCTGTTGTGGAGCCCATACTGTGTCCTGTAAAGCGTACAAATCTGTCACTCTGTGTATTACCTTATGCAATATCTTAGCCACCCTGAGCGGCTGCTTTCATTCACTTATTACCTCAATGAAAGGAATGTGTTCAACGTGGTCAAATGACTGACCCAAGGTCACTCGGGAAAGAAATCGGGGACTGGTCCAACACCACCTGACTCCACAGCCCTTTGCTTTTACTGACTGTGTTCATCAGCCTCTCAGCAAAGCTCCATCTAGAGCAGGTCCCGGGTAGTGGGGGGACTTCCAGCTAGCTCTGACCACAGCCCACTGGGCACAGGTCAGCTGCCTCGCTCTCTGACCCAGCTCTTCTCTAATTGCCTGGATTTTCTCCAGGCACTCTCATGTCAACGGCTTTTGGGGGCCTCCTGTCACCATCTTTTACAGCCCTCTCGCTGAAGAGAAAAAAAAAACAAAAAAAACCTGTATTGATTTCAGAACAATTCAAGCTGTAAATTACTGGCCATGATCGGCTTGGTAACCCTGAGATGAAAATCTATTGACTGGACCAAGGGCCTAAATCTAATTACCGTCCCAGGAAAACCCATTGGCGGAGCTTCTCAATGCCTGTGTAGAAAGGAACTGTTAGACAGCAGCCGAGAAGTACCTGTGAAAATCTAAAGCTGTCCAGGGTCTCTGAAGATCTACATCCAGTAGCCATTTGATTGGCTCTCAGCTGGCCTTTCTCTGCTTAAATTTCTTTTTCTTCCTCCTAGAGATCACATGACCCTCGTTGTGGTCAAGTTACCTAGCAACTTGGTAATGCTAATTCCTAGTAACAGCCATTTCCTCCTGGGAGAGGATATTTAAGTGCTACCTGTACTGCAATAAAATGGGACTTGATCAGAATTCTTGTCTTGTCCCCATCCTTCGTGTCTCTTGCCCCTTCCATTCTCACCCCCTCTCCTAGGGTCTTCGTTGACTGACCCGTGGGCTGGGACAGATGATGGTACCGTGGTAGCTAATTAATACCCGCCACTTTTAACTACTACTTTGTAAGTTATAATAGCCCTGTTGCTTCCCAGCTGTGGGATCCTGGGCAAGCTAATTAGCTTCTTCTTGTCTCATCTGTAAAATGCAACACCTTCCTCACCACCAAAAGGTCAAGGTGAATGAAGTAATTTACATAGAATGTCAAGATCAGGAGTCAGTTGTTTTCTTACCCCATTTACTGGGCAAGAAAAAAAACAGCAGCCAGGCGTGGTGGCGCACACCTTTAATCCCAGCACTCGGGAGGCAGAGGTAGGAGGATCGTCGTGAGTTCGAGGCCACCCTGAGACTCCATAGTGAATTCCAGGTCAGCCTGGGCTAGAGCGAGACCCTACCTCGAAAAGCCAAAAAAGAAAGAAAGAAAGAAACAGCATATTGAAGGACCTGCCTAAGCTAGCATGGGGTGTTTGCATGGTTCATAGTGTATTGACTTAAAATGTTCCTTAGTCACTGGCCAGAACTCATTCCGCATGTGAAACACGCAACTGTCTTCAAGATTCTTGAAAGCCCTGGGTTCACATTTCTTTTGACCATCTGCACCGCTAATCAAATATACTCTCTTCCCTTGAGCCCAGTAATACCAAACTCCAGTGACAGACTCTTCAGCTGCGGTGATCTGAATGAAAAATGTCCCCCACAGACTTATGTTTGAAGATTTAGTGCCCCAATTGGTGGCACTATTCGGGAGGAAGTTTATAGAACTGTTGTAGAAATTCCCCATGACAAACAGACAAAGCCGTTTCAGCAAGAGGAGAGTGGGGTTTTATATATTATTAGTATGAATTTAGGAATTTACCCTGGCGGGCCAAGCATAGAAGAAGCATTGGCCCCGAGCCCCAGGTACAAAGGGGTTTATAGTAGGGCACAGAGATGTGTACTTGACATTAGACATTAGCACAAGGAAGCAGACGCCTACACCTAACAACTTACACTTTTACAATGGGTTCCAGAGAAGTTCAGATCATCCTCCCCAGGTATTCTCTGGCCTCATCTTGTCCTAACTTCCTTATCACAGTTAAAGCAATTACTTCTTTGTCTCACTGAACTTCAAAGCTCTGGTAGTTTCTCACCTCATGCTATGTGACTAGCCATCTGTGGCCTGTAACAATGAATAAGGTAGGGGGGGAGGACAGTAATCTCAGGCTCATTTTGCTATAATAGAACCTTTAAGAGGGCAGAGACTTGCTGGAGGAAGTGTGTCACTTGGGAGTGGGCTTGGAGATAGTACACCCAGCCCCAGTTGCTGGCTCTCTCTTTCTGCTTCCTCCCTGCTAATGTGAAGATATGACACAGGTTTCCTGCTCAGTCCTGCCATGTCTTCCCCACCATAATGGAGCCTTCCCCTCAAAGCCTTAAGCCAAAAATAAACCCTTTCCTTTCTTAAGCTACTGATGGTTGGATATTTTGTCCCAGTCACGAAATTTATACAATAATTTATAAATATAATTTATACAGAAAACTGATACTGACAAGTGAGCTGTTGCTACGATAAACCTGACCGTGTGGTTCTTAGCCTTTTGAAGCCTGTTTGCAGGAGGAATGTGGAAGGATTTGGAGTTTTAAACTAGAGAAGCCTTACAAAGTTATAAGCAGAGAAGATGGGAGATTCTGGAAGACCGTAAGGCTGAGAGAAATGAAGATTGTGGAGGCCCTGCTCAGGATGAAGGCTTTTAATGCCTCATATCTTTTGATCTGAGGCATTAAAAGATCTGGACCAGAGGAGGAGACCAGCAGCTGGCTTTATTACATGTGCCTTGCGCTTCCTGTCCTGTCCTGTGGAAGTTTAGGGGAGACCCCACACAATGTTGCCATGCTCCTCCTTAACCCCTTCCCAGTCAGAGCTTTGCCCTGCCTCCTGCAGGATCAAAATGGGTATTCTTGTGGGTTTCTCGTTGAATTTTTTCTTAAACATATATATATACTTTTTTTTTGGAGATTTTTTCGATTCTACACCCCAATACCCTAACAGCAGTTAGGGTTATTTCTTCAGAGGGGGGGATTGTGACAGTTTCGGGCAAGCTGCATAGACCTCCTCCCCTTGAATGGGAGGTGTCTCTAGCCAGAGCTAAATGCTAAATGCTAGATGCTAAAACTGATTGGTCAGGTATGGACCAACCAGCTGTCTCTCTGACTTACCTGGTGGAGGTTTTAAAAGTCAGCAAAACAACGTCCAACCCCTTCCTCCCTCCACATGCTTTCCCAGAAGGAGGACCCTCAATCTCACCACCTTAAGAAGATAAAGCCCCTCACCCCAGGCATTAGGCCAGTAGGTGAAGGGGGGGCTCAAGATTTTTCCCACATAAACCTTTTTTCTCATGATGGGAGCCCTCTGTTATCTTTTCTTCTGCTGCTTGTTTGGCTGAACAGCATAGATTTTGCTAAACCCTCTCCCAAGTGTTCTCTCCACACTGGTGGCTGGAGATCTCTGTAACTCCCCATTCTCTTCTAAATAAAGTCTCCCACTATACCTTATCCTCTAGTGGTCTATAATTTTAATTCTTTAATTTTATAGACAAGAATTCCTTAAATTCTGAGGTACATTGGAATTTGACTGGGTATTATCTAAGTTCTAATCCCCAGCTCTGCCCTGCTACAGTCCTATTGCAGTACCCATTATCCCTCCTGCCCTGCATCTGATTCTTTTCTCATTTGCTGGGCCTGCCTGGCTCTCAGAAACATCAGAAGTTGTAGAAGTGAGTAGTCTTGTCCTCTAAGGGATGACCCATGCCCCCTCTCCATTTATAAAAAGGTTCAAGGAGAAGGTGGTTTTCTCAGGGCCACCAAGCCAGTAGGTGGCAGGGCCAGGATTCTTGAAACACAAGCCTACCTACCCAGAGCCAACCTTGGCCCCTCATCAGGTTACCTTCTTGGGCTCATGGGCTAAAAATCCTACAATCATAGGCAAGAGAAGAAAACATGTTTTCCTCTCCCACTGGAGAAGGAAGGGACAGGACCGTGTGCTCATGTGTACCTTGCAGGCTCAGAGACTCTTGGGCCAATACTTTGCTGTTTCCAACGGTTCCATCAGGGCAAGAGCTTGATGTGGAGAGCGGAGGCTTGCTTCTGTCCCTCCGTAGAGAGCATCAGGAAAAGCCTGCATTCTGTGTCTGCTTTCCTCAATTCTGCAGACCTTGAAGGAAAGCAAGAAGCAGCTGAGGGTTAGACAGCCAGCAGCTGAAGCACCAGCAGAGAGAAATCTCACTTCTTCTCTTTGGCTGTCAGCTTGGACAGAAGCTTCCCAGGAACCAAATTTAATTGCAGGAGAGAGACAGGCCTGGAGTATTTCCACCAATATTGACGATTTTTCTTCCTGAACTTGCCTCAGCCTTGGTGGTTAGACAAGGCTTCCCACTTTCTAAGTAAGGTCAGGGGGAAGTAAGTGACTTTTTTTTAGTAAGTAAGAGCCAGGTCTTGGGGCACAGAGCCACTAGATGGCGCTGGTATCCTCCCCCTTCATAGACTGACAGATCTGTGTGGTTTAAAGTGAGCACTGTGCTAAATGGTTGGAAACCCATGAAGGAGAGAGGCAATGAGGCACAGAGGTGAGGTCACTTGTCCACGGTCATACCGCTAGGAAATGTTAAAGAATTCAAATCTATGAACCAGGGCCACTTTTCCATAGCAAAAATGTCAGTGTAAGTAAGTGTCCCAGAATCTGCCAGGGCTGGCTTTGTCTTTATTTCTGAATTCACATCTGTAGGTGTTTAGATACTTTTTCGTTTATGAAATGATAGACACAGTGGATGTGTGTGGCAGTAGGATTTTTACCTTTAATGAACAAAAAGCCGTTTTTAAAAATCACTATCCCAGGAGCCAGGCATGGTGGTGCACGCCTTTTGTAGTTTTAATAAAAGAAGAAACGGGCGCTGGTCTTGAAGTCTGCCTGAGGCTTTTGCAGGCCACGCAGGCAGAGTGAAGCCGCTTCTGGTCTGTCTCCCTAGGGTCCTGGCTGGCTGCTGGGGCACAGGCTGGGTAGGTGGCTGGCCGGTGCCCTCAGGAGGCACAGGGGGAGATTTGCCCTGGGCTATAGCTCCATAGGCAGCTGCTTTGGCATTCTGCTGACAACGGCTGTGGCGGGCATGGAGGGGACCTCGGAGAGGGAGGGAGCAGGCATGCTCTGAGTGTTGGCCACTCGGACAGCTGTGGCAGAGGCGGGCAGCTGTGGAAGCATGCCCATGGGCCTGAAGACCAGCGTAAGTCCATCCCCTGGGGAATACGATTCCCCGTGATTTAGTGTTCAGCTCTGGAAGCACAGCTTCCTAGGGGAAACATGGTTCCCCATGTGTTACAGCGCAGTAACGGGCAGAGAGAGACCTGGGGGAAAAGGCATGGCAAAAAAATCCTGGTTTATTGTAAAAACATCATGGGTTAAATAAAAATTGAGGAGGAGGAGGGATGGAAAGAAATAGACAATGAGGATTGGCAGAAATCAGCAACCTGTGAATACCTGCTTTGCATGTAGACGTGAGCTTGGGCAC
>PVHP010033377.1:0-19702 GCA_004024765.1 Zapus hudsonius
GTTAGATGGGCCACATCTCTCTCGTTGTATCCTGAAAAACACAAACACATTAGGCTTATCCTGAGTTGGTTGAATGGCTGTGGCTATGGGTCCCTTGTTCATCCCGTCCTTCTCTGCAGGGTTCCATATGGATCCTCCACAATATGACTGTGGTGGCTCATCTCTTGCCATGGTCTCATCTTTTGGCCTGCTGTCGGGCCTCACCCCTTTTTTGAATGAGCCATGGGTCTCCTGAAGAGCTTTGCTTTAGAAAACAAAAGAAACTGAGCCCACCCTGTAGTGCAGCAACAATGCTCTGGCTAGGAAGTAACTCTATCCTGGGCTCTCCGAGTTCCCTGGAGGAAAGAAACTGATTCTTCAATGGAAGTGGGCCACAGAGGCTCCAGCTTCTTCCCCACCATCTCACAAGAAGACCTGACTTCCCAGTTTGCAAGCATGGGAGAATTGCATGTGGGCGGTTCAGCCCCCTCCCAGCCCTTCCCTCAGGCTGACCAGTTCCTGAATCCACAATTCACCCGTCTTATCCACCTACTGATAAATTGCAAATGGCATGCAAAGCTCCAAACCCCCAAATTCCAGGTAAGCACATTGCTTCTGAGTGATGGATGTTGGGGTGCCAAACCCTAATTCCCCTCAACCACAAAGGTATCATTGACTTTCCCCGGTTTCATTAGCATTCTGCTTTGAACTGCCCGGTGTCCTGAGAGAGCTCCTGGTACCCCAGGACCATCTCTTGTCATGGGGAAGAGGTTGCTACAGGGGTCTACAGACCATGTTGACCCTGAAGCCATAGTGATATGAGCATGCTATGCCAGAAACATTCACAAACATGCTTATGTCTTTCCACAGTGTCAGAATTTGTTGAATGGCAATAAATTCACAAGCTATGCCAAATAGTCCCAATTTTCCTTAATATTTGCCCACTGGCAAACATGGGTTCTTCTATTTCAGTCTTAGGTACTATTATTAACCCTTGGATCACATGTTGTACATCACACAGTAATTATATCTATATTTATATCTACATATGTAGGTGCATATGTGTATATGTAGGTTACACAATGACTATACCCAGGCAGACTCTACCTACCAGACTCCACTTGGTACAAATACTTCATTATGTATACAAATCCATTTCTTGGCTTTTTAGGCATAAGTCCACACCAACTTTAAAAAATACTATCTGGGGGCTGGGGAGATGGCCTGGTGGTTCAAGGTGCTTGCTTGCAAAGCCTGATGACTGGGTTCAGTTCCCCAGTAGCCACATAAAGCCAGATACACAATGTAATGTATTCGTCTGGAGTTGGTTTGCAGTGGCAAGAGGAACTGGTGTACCAATTCTTTATGTGTGTGTGTGTGTGTGTGTGTGTGTGTGTGTGTGTGTGCTTGTGTGTGTGTGTATGTGTGTGAGAGAGAGAGATTGTATGTGTGAAAGAGAGAGAGATTGTATATGTATGTGTCTGTCTGTCTCTCACTCTGTCATAAAAATGATTGTAAATACATTTATGGGTATGAGTTGTCAGTTCTCCAAGTCTATAATGAAATACCTGTGAAAAATAAATTTGTTTGTTCATTACAGCGATACAGAGAGAGAATGAGCACACCAGGGCCTCTAACTGCTGCAAACAAACTCCAGATGCATGTACCTGTCTTTATGTGGGCAGCGGGGAATCAAACCCAGGTCGTTATGCTTTGCAGGCAAGCGCTTTAACCTCTGAGCCATCTCTCCAGCCCAAAGACTAAGTCTAACAGAAGAAAAGGTTTATTTTGGCTCATGGCTCCATTGCTATGGGGGCTGTGATAAGCAAAACATCAAGACAGGGAGGGTATGGAAGAACAAAACTGCTTCTTCCTGGCAGCCAGGAAGCAGGGAGAGAGGGGCGAAGTAGGGCCATGTTCTCAGTATCTTCTGCAAAGGCATGACCCACCCTAATAACCTAACCTCTCCCCACCTAGGCCCACCTCCTAGGGGCTTCACCTTTAACATGTGAGCCTATGGGAGACATTCTACTTTCAAATATACCAGGTCTGAGTTAGCAAAATAGTATTCCTGACAGACAAGGTCAAGGTCATCTAGAGCAAAGAACGTGCTTCTTTTAATTTTTGATTGTCCTAAGAATGAAAACACAATTTTAAAAATCCTCCCAGTGGCCTCTCAGGACTCGGCAAGCATAGTCAAGTGTATTCTCCCAGCGCCAGCCTCTGCTGGGACCTGTGCCAACTCCCCTCCCTGGCTTTGAAGAGCTGTTCACCTTTTTTGATGTTTCCCTGGGTGCTTTCTGGCTCTGTCCCAGATCAGACTTCATTTGGTGCAACAAAGCATGTTATGAATCCCAAAGGGTTTGGGCTCCGGCTTATTCTAAGATTGACAAAAGCAATGTTTACATCCTGGTGCTTTTCTTTTCCAGCATTACCTGGCCAGGTATTCCCTTCAGGCTCTGTGTAACTGTCATCGAAGGCAATTACATGAAAGGTTTCCTTCCACTTGGGATTTACAAGCCGGGTTGCTATTAGCATCTGATTTCCAAGTCAGTAGGCCTCTGCAGCCAGATAGAAAAGAGGGAGACAGACTTTCTATAAAACCAGTAGTCTGACTTTGTCTTCCCAGCATTACACACTCGCCTGGTAGACCCAGCTGGAGGACCAGTTCCATGATGATGTGTGCACATTGGGCTCCAAAAAGCCATATGCTAAAAATATTGCTGGCAGAGACTGTCGCCCAAGGAACACTTGTGCTGTGAAATGGAGCACCCTACCCTTCAGAAAATGATCTCCCAGCCCCCCAGTCTGAATGTGCCTGATGCCCTGCCCTCCGCTGAGCTCTGCAAACAGGGGTTTCTCAGCACAGGGAGACAGATGGTTCCACTTCTTTCCTGATGCCCACCCCTGCCCCCAAACTGCTGCTCATGTCTAGGCTTCTTCTTTGGGCAAGTGAGATCTTGTTCTCCCACAGTTGTGGTTCCAGTGTGTCCCTAAGAATTCCTAGGTTGGAACTATGATTCCTCAAGTGGGGCAGTGTTAGGCCCAGTGGGAAGTGTTTGGGTGGTGGAGGAAGAGCCTTCCTCCATGGATTAATGCCTGTCTCAACCTCCTTGGTTCTCATGGAAGTTAGATAGTCTGAATTAATTATCGAAGAGTAAATCATTAGAAAATAAAGCAGCAGAGCTGGAGAGATTGCTCAATGGTTAAGGACCCAGGTTCAAGTCCCCAGTACCAAAGCAAAACCAGATGCACAAAGTGGCACATCCGTCTGGAGTTCATTTGCAGCTTCTGGAGGCCCTGGCATGCTCATTCTCTCTGTCTCCCTTCTATCTCTCTCTACTTGCAAATAAATAAATAATTTTTTAAAAGAAAAGAAAATTAAGCAGCTTTTTTTTTGCCTCTTCTAAAGGCTCCTACTTCTTCCATTTTTCAAGTATGAGTTGAAGCAATGTGTGACCTTCACCTACCTTCCAGCTGAGCTGAACTTTTTTTAAATATGATTTCATTTATTTTCAAGCAGAGAGAGATAGACAGGGGGTGCGGGTGTCAGAACCTCCAGCCACTGCAAACAAACTCCAAATGCCTTTAACCACTGAGCCATCTCTGCAGCCCTTTCTTTAATCTTTTTATTCAGCTGTCTAATCTGTCCAAATAGCTCACATGTTGCTTGAAAACACGGGCTGTGACTACAGACCCGGCCATATCAAATCCATAATCATGATTCCCTTTTTTTGTTTGTTTGTTTTAGCTTTTGGTTGACTACACAAGTAAAACCCACTCACAGTAGGATCACATGTTTATTGGCCAAGTAAATCAACAGAGAGAAAAATGCATGGCCTTCGAAGCAATTAAAGAGATTTGATTTTTTTTCAAATGGAAAATACACTTGTGGGTATATTAAACTAACACAAATCAATAAAAATGATAAAACGCTAGGTGACTATGAGAGACAAGTCTGCTTAAACAGCACAGTGGGGAGGAAGGATGGTGTTGAAAGAAAAATGGGACCTTCAGGGGACTAGAGGCATAGGTTCTATTGTCCTTAACCTATATTGCCTCTTGTCTGCCAAGGGTTTCTTTCTTCATATATATATGCATATATTATATATATGTATCTATACATATGTATATATATACACATGTATATATATATATGTATGTATGTATATATGTATAAAATGTGCCCATCCCTTAGCCCTGTTCCAAGAAAACAAAAACAGCAGATACAGGATAATGCCAGTCTCCATTGACAAACTGGACACTGATCTGTATCTTACATGAGACAATCCCCTTCCTCCCTGAGACAAATATCACATACGTAGTATCTTGCCATGACCTTGTGACTAACAAACCTCAAGCCACTCCAACAGCTCCACAAGAGCCTCTTCTCTGTCACTGGGTGGCCTGCATCTGCCTGAGTCTCCTGCAGTCAGGACACTCCACTGCCTCACAGCATTCAATTCCAATTCAAACATTCACCTGAGAGTTCATACTCTGGTCTAGATGGTTATTTCATTAATGACTGGGACAAGGTTCCCGTGTCGGATATTACTGCCATCGTTCAGAGCACACCTGGGGAGGCAGTTCAGGGTTAGCAGGGGCCCCAAAATTAACAAAAAGTAGCTGAAAGCGAGAAATGTCCTTGAGCTGGTAAGGGAGTATCAGGTACTTTTAAATCTTTTTCTCATTTTTTCTCATTTCTGGAGGCCAGAAATGTCAGAAGAGTCTGGGATTTTCTTATCTCTTCTTCTCTGTTGACATTTCCCTTCCCTAGAAACCAGGCAGAAGGACTGCAAGGTGCCTGAGCACCTGGCAGGAGAACGAGACTGAGCAGCTCAGCAAACATCCAGTAAGTTCTCATGAAAGGCTCTGCCTTCTATCCTTCTCTTAAATTCTGTAATAAAACCTTCTACTTCACCTCACATGGTCATTGGATTTCATTCATAACAAATGAGGCCACTGACTCCAAGGAAGTTTCGTGTAACTGTCCAGCACCCTAACTCTTGGGTTAAAACCCCACCAAGAGCTGAGAAAGTCTCCATGATTCTTAAAGACACCCTAAATTTCTGCATCATTTCCCTGGGATGTGGGCGTTCCTTGAGGCTCACTGTTACTCTCCAGCTTCTCCTTCCTGTCCTTGACTCGTGAGGCCTCCTTTAGAGTGGACGGAGCTCAAGTTCATCGCTCTTTCTCCTTCCGCACACAAGATGGAGATTTCTCCCTGTGACAACTGACTTTCTCATGGCTGCAACCGCATCCCTGACTTCAAGGAGAAGGGGTTTCGGTGGGGCAGATGCTGCCGTAGGTAGAAGCGTGAAGCAGATCATCCATGGGGAGGAAGCAGAAACATGAACGGTGGTGCTCACTTCGCTTCCTTCTTGAAATTCGGCCCCAGTGCTCCAGCCCACAGGATGGACCTTCCCTCCTCGGTTAAACCTCTCTGGAAACACCCTCCCTATGTGGCCAGAGGTATATTTTCTAGGAGATTCTCAATCCTGTCAAGTTGTCCTTCAAGATGAACTGTCACTCTCCCTGAGCCACACTTAGAAGCTCTGTTCCCCAAGTGTCCTCCTCGGTAGCAGGTAAACCTACTCTTGATGGGACTCCCCCTTCCTCCCATCAGGGAGATGCCAAGCCCTCTGGCCTGGAACCAGTCAGGAGACATCACTAAACATCATCAGCATTGCCTGGCCACAGAGGCCACCTTCCTACTAGGAGCGTGTGGGACAAACCATAATGGCAGGTTCCAAGACTGCCTTGGGGGACCCATGTGCCGAGGCCACAGCGTGTGAACACAAAGACAGCAGACCTGGAAGGGCATGGACTTAGGAGGCAAGAAGATGTGTGGCCAATACTCTTAATTAAAACTAATTTTAGCCAGACGTGGTGGTGCATACCTTTAATCCCAGCACTCAGGAGGCAGAGGTAGGAGGATTGCCGTGAGTTCGAGGCCACCCTTGCTCACCCACGTTCCTAGCAGCGGTATACTTACAAGAGCCAAGGGCGCCCTGAGATGGCTGGAATAAGGAGATGTGACATGTGCCCACGGTGGAGAAGGACTTAGCCTGGAAGGGCCTGGAATTCTGGCTGCTGCTGCTGGATGGATGGGCTGTGAGGACAGTGTGCTAAGGGAAACAAGCCAGTCAGAAATGGACAGATTGTTTGATTCCACTAGAAAGTCGGGTGGGTTGTGTTGGAGAGGGCGAACAGGAACCGACTGCTTCACGGATGGACGGGATAGAAATGGACTAAATGTCACTGGACTGTGTATTTCAAAATGGTTCACAATGCAACAAGAAACAGGAAAGAGAGAAGGCAGAGGACAAGACAGAGGAGGAGAGGTGTGGAGGCAAGAGGAGGGTGGCGACCCGAAACACACCAGGCTGGGTTAGCAGTGCAGAACCTGAAATTGCCCCCCTATGTAGGCTGAAGAGGGTCTGGTTAGGCTCTTGTGTGCGCATGTGCAAAAGCATCACCTACAGTGTCTTCCTCCTGATGGGGTTGGGCAGTGCCACTGCTTCCTCCTATGGAGGCTCAATTCACAATACAGGGTTTCAATAGCCTTCAGCAAAAAATAAATAAATAACTCACTTTTGATTTATTTATATTCTATATATTTATATTATTATATATTTATATTATTATTTATTTGTATTATATATATTTGTATTATATATATATAGTTACTGATTTTTTCAAGGTAGGGTCTGGCTCTAGCCCAGGCTGACCTGGAATTCACTCTGTACTCCCAGGCTGGCCTCGAACTCACGGCGATCCTGCTACCTCTGCCTCCTGGGTGCAGGGATTAAAGACGTGCGCCACCGGCAAAAATCTTGCTTTTAATGTACAAAGTACACAAACTGACTGGCCTATCCGTGCTGGATTTTTGGAGCGGGAAGTGATGACAGTGAAAAGGAGAAGGAACAGCAATTCGGGCCGGCCGGATGTCAGTCTTCCCGCAAGCTGCTCCAGGACGCCGGCTCTGCTCACCTCCTCCCGGCCACGCTGCACGCGGGCCCCCGGCCTGCGGACCCCGGACCCCGCGGGAGAGTCCGGGGACTGGGCTTCGTCCCCAAAGACGCTGCGGCGCCGGGGGCTCTGGTCCCGCCCACCGCCGCGCCCCAGCGCGGTAGCTCCGCCCACTGCCGACCGCTCACTAGTGCGGCTTAGCCCCGCCCACCGCCGCGCCCCAGCGCAGGTTGGGACCGCCCATCTAGGCTCCGCCCATCACTGGCCCGGCACAAGGTGGCCCCACCCATCCAGGCTCCGCCCACAAACGCGCCCTAGCGCAGGTGGCTCCGCCCTCCCAGCACAGGGTGGCCCCGCCCACCTCTACTCCGCCACGCCCCAGAGCAGGTGGCTCCGCCCTCCAAGGCTCCGCCCACCGTAGCGTCCCAGCGCGGGTGATCCCGCCCGCCGCCGGCCCTCCCGCCACGCCCCAGAGCAGGTGGCTCCGCCCACCCAGGCTCCGCCCACCGTGGCTCCCCAGTGTAGGGAGGCGCCGCCCTGGGTGGCGAGAACCTCCGCCGACGCGGACGCCGCGGAAATGTGGACATCGCGCTCCATGGCTTAACTAGCTACGTCTCTGTGGCGCAATCGGTTAGCGCGTTCGGCTGTTAACCGAAAGGTTGGTGGTTCGAGCCCACCCAGGGACGGTGATGTATCTTTTTTCCGGGTCCTTTGCGCTGAGATTCAAAGGACTTGAATGGGGGAAAATACATTATTCTGTTTAAGTTTCTGATAGAATTTCTCCTGAAATTTAATGCAAACAGAAATTGTAAGAGTTCTTATTTAAAAATTTTCAAATCACCTAGTTTTCAACTCTAATAACAGAGGACGCGAATATTTTTCAAACATTGTATAAAGACATATATATATATATATATATATATATATATATATGCATAATGTTCTTTCTAGACTGAGTTCACGTAGCAGGGTTTTGTGTCTGGGATCTACTTCACGAACAGAATTAAGAGATTTTGAACGGGTGGGCGTCTCTTCGAGAATGCTGATCAGATAGGTGTTGTTGCTTTTTAGCAAGTAACTATTGACAGTCAGATCTAAAGTCAGGGGTCTCAAAGGAGGAGACACAGCGGTGCTAATTAAAGTGGGATTTCAAGCAGAATAACGAGTCTCCTAGACTCCTCACAGGCTGGGGCCTTTCTGAAGTCCCCAGAAGGAAAGGTGTGAATATCCTAGACATCCACTTTATGTATGTGTTTTTCACTGCCAGCAGGAAGAGTAAGGGGATTTAGGTCATGTGATCGCTTCTACACGGTTCAAATCCAATGTCACATTTCGACCTGAAGGGCATCACATGTGCTATCCTTAAAATTATGAGGACTTAGAAAGCACGCGCTTCCACTTTGAAACAGTCTAGCTAGTTACTAGAGGCTACAGCCCCTGAGTCGGCTTTTTGTCGAAATGATCTATTATTATTATTATTATTATTATTATTATTATTATTATTATTATTTGTGTTTGCAAGGAGAGAAAGGGAGAGAGGGAAGGAGCTACAGATGCATGCACCACTCTGAGCACCTGGCCTTATGTGGGTGTTAGGGAATTGAAAGCGGGTCATTAAGCTTTGCAGGCAAGCACCCTAACCATTGGGCCACTTCTCCAGACTCTGTAATGATCTTTGTAGGTTCCAGTGGACTTCCTGCAGGATGCAGCCAGGTTTAGTACCGCAGAATCTTGCAGGAAAACATCCTGTAGTGAGAGATGCTTTGTGGGCCTTCTGGTGTGCCCTTCACACCTTAACGCCATTCATCAGCGGAGTCACATGGTTCAAGGGATGTCATTTACAAGATTAACCAAAAAATAAATAAATCACCTACTATGTAGGTGAAAATATGTATTGATGAAGGCCCTGTAGAGAACCGAAGTTTTAAATAATAGGATTTCTCTGTTAATTACCAAGCACAGGAATTCTTTAAAAGTTTCCTAGCGGTGGGACATCAGTTTACAACAACCATTTCCCCTTCTTGCCGTCCTGTCTAGGCCTGTGTTACATTGCCTTGGGGTGAAGGGGAGAATTAAATATCAAGTGGGGTGAGACTCAAGGCTTCTTGGCAGAATTAGTTCATCATTATAATAAAGGGAAAGCTGACAAGATGGGTCTTTACCAGGCTAGTAAGGGCATGCAATACCTAAACAGCAAATGTCTTTTCATTTGGAGACCTACTAGATTCAACAGGGTTCCCTTAATCCCTTACTGTCTCCTTCCTTTTTTATTTTAATTTTGTTTTTCGAGGTAGGGTCTCGCTCTAGTCCAGGCTGACCTGGAATTCACTATGTAGTCTCAGGGTGGCCTTGAACTCATGGTGATCCTCCTACCTCTGCCTCCCGAGTGCTGGGATTAAAGAAGTGCACCACCACGCCCGGCTATTTAAAATTTTTTATTAGCATACAAAGAATTAGATTTCTGGCTACAGAGATGGCTCAGCAGTTAACGGCACTTGCCTGCAAAGCCTGAGGGCCTGGGTTTGATTCCCCAATGCCCACATAAAGCCAGATGCAGCTGGAAATACTCATTCTCTGTCTGCCTCTCTCTCTCTCTCTCTCTCTCTCTCTCTCTCTCTCTCTCTCTCTCTCTCTCTCTCTCTCTCTCTCTCTCTCTCTCTCTCTCTCTCTCTCTCTCCCTCTCTCTCTCTCTCAAATAGATTAATTAACTAATTAAAAAGGATTAGGGGATGGGGAGGTGGTTCAGTGGTTAAAGGCGCTTGCTTGCAAAACTTAACCACCTGGATTCCATTCCCTAGTACCCACATAAAGCCAGCTACACAAAGTGGTACGTGCATGCATCTGGAGTTTGCAGTGGGAGAAAACCCTAGTGCACCCATATCTTTTTCTGTCTGCCTCTCTCTCCCACTCTCTGTCTCTCAATGAAGCTTAATGATCTGCGAGAGAAAAGTGTGCTCAAATGAGATGAGCAGAGGAGATGGACTCTGTGGGTAGAGCATGAAAATAAAAGCAGAAACGGGGTGACAAACTGGATTCTTGTCATACATTATGTAGTTGAAAACTTGGCTAAACTTTTTCTCTCTCCCTACCTTGTTCTGAAGCAGAGTCTAACCGAGGCTGACCTAGAACTCCATCTGTCACCCAGGCTGGCTTTGAACTCACAGAAATCCCCCTGCCTCAGCCTCCTGAGTGCTGGAATTGAAGATGTGAGAAGCACCCTTCAGCTTTTCATTTCTTTTTTTTCCCTTCTGAAAACTTGGTATTGAATCATTATATGTGATATTTGATAATCCATCACTGGAACCTTATCTCAAATATCAGAACATACTATGAGAATTGAATGTGTGTTGAATGTGTGCAATAGTGATTCAGGATTTGGGGGTTCAAGAAGGGGTCCCCAAAATTTATTAACCCTAATTTTGGGTCCTATCCTATTTTTAAGAAAGAATTGATTTTAAAAAATCAGACTCAAGAAGGATAAATTATGAATTACTGAATAAATTATGATGAATTATGAATTAGGGAGCGATCACAAATTGTGGGGTTCATTTAAGGGAAATTGGGGTCACACAGCACGTGGACAATAAGAAACACACTCGTGAGAAAAACACAGCAGAGTCCGTGAACTTCATTGCAGAGGAACTGAGGACTGAACTATGTCCCCGATCCCTCATAATAATGTAGCTGCTTTTAGACAGTTTCAATTAGGGACAGAAGTCCAAAGAAGGAACCAGAAGGTGCCACCCCGCCTGCCACCCAGCCTTGTCAGGAGTGGAGATTCAGCCATAACAGTAGTAGCGCCCCCCCTGCTGCCCACAGCTAACACACTACCTAGGTGGGCTGGCCCCTCGAAATCTACAAAGCAGTTGGGCCTTTCCCTTACCTACTTGACTGATGAAAGAATCCATTTTCAATCAACTGTCAGGGCTTGCCCTCTTTGCCCTCTCTGCCTTTCCTCAAGCTGTCCAGTGACCTCTCCCTGGATCCAGGTGAGTCTGCCACCCCTCGTCCCACCCCAGCCTGCCTGGGTTCAGGGAGAACTGTTTCTTGGCCTGGGTAATTTCCTGTTTGTCTATTTTATACTGTGGGCTAACTTCTCACTTTAATTAAATGTATGGTTTTCCTCCAATCTCTGAGTCTACGGCATGCATATTTTCCTTACACTCCAGGTCTCTAAACTCTGGGCCTGCTACCTGTGTGATTTCTGGAAACTCGGGCAGCCAGGGGTTAACTGTTTTCATCACCTGCTTTTCACTGTCCCTGTTCTGAGACCATCACCACTTACTGTAAGGAAGCTCAGGGCGGAGGCTTCCTGACCTTCCCACACAAGCTCCTAGCTTCTGTCTTCCCGTGCCCGTGGCTCCGCTCCAGTCATTCCCTAAAAACCTCAGTTCCTCTGCAATGAAGTCCACGGACTCTGCTGTGTTTTTCTCACGAGTGTGTTTCTTATTGTCCACGTGCTGTGTGACCCCAATTTCCCTTAAATGAACCCCACAATTGTGATCGCTCCCTAATTCATAATTTATCATAATTTATTCAGTAATTCATAATTTATCCTTCTTGAGTCTGATTTTTTAAAATCAATTCTTTCTTTAAAATAGGATAGGACCCAAAATTAAGGTTAATAAATTTTGGGGACCCAATGAATAAAATATTTTTTTAAAAAAGGGCTCAGCGGTTAAGGCACTTGCCTCCAGTGCCTAAGGCCCTGGGTTCAATTCCCCAGTACCCACATAAGCCAGACCCACAAGGTGGTGGCCCTGGTGTGCTCTCTCTCTCTCTCTCTCTCTCTCTCTCTCTCTCTCTCTCTCTCTCTGCTTGAAAATGAATAAAAAATTTTGGGGACCCATAGTTCATAGTTCAGGTGGGATGTTTGCCTACCATCTGAAGACCATGATTTCTGCCACCCCCACAAAAAATACAACCATATGAAGAATTTATATTAGTCGTACATAGTGGACTATGCCTATACAATCACAGCGTGAGTTCGAGGCCAGTCTGGGCTACATAACAAGTTCAAGCCCAGCCTAGCTAGCTAACAAGACCTGTGTCAGCAAACCAATGGGGTTTGGGTAGAGTGCTTGCCCTGGCATTGATCCTTAGTACTGGACAAACCAAACCTCTACCAAGGAAAAATCAAAAACCGCCCTGCCAGGTGGGTGGAGAGCCAGCTTGAGCTCTGGCTCTTCCTGCCTGTTGGTGTGGAAGTTTTCTCTCTGCTGTGGAGGCTGAAGTGAGCCAAGCTTCTTCCGCCATGATGGTGCTCCTCCTGGAGTCGGTGAGCCTGAAATAAACCCTGTCCTCCCATAAGCCACTCCGGCTGGGTGCCTGTCCCAGCAATAAGAAGGTAACCGCAACACCCAGCGGTCCCCGTCTCCACCTGCCCCTCGGCACTGGGGTTGGAGGCATGCTGGGTGCTGGGCCTCCTGCTGGGCAGCCTCCCAAGCCCTGCCTTCCCTGACCTTTCAGTCCACCTTGCCTGCGCACTTCCCTGGCTTCCAGATTTCCTCACCACTTCCCAACTTCCACTGGGCCTTCCTGGAAGGGCCTCCAACCCACCCTGGTTTCCCTCCTTAACTATCGCTTCCTGAGTCACCACAATAGCCACCATTTAAGTGAGTCCCTATGACTATGGCAAATATCTGAGCTAATCAATTCATAAAAGAGAAAAGCTGAGGCTTTTTGGGGGGAGGTGAGGTCTCCCTCTAGCGCAGGCTGACCTGGGCTGGCCTCGGACTCACAGCGATCCTCCTACCTCTGCCTCCCGAGTGCTGGGATCAAAGACGTGCGCCACCACGCCCAGCTACAAACGTACTCTTATCACTGAGCTCCACTGCCAGCTCTCACAGGGAAATGTAAATACCTACCAGTAGCAAAAGGTGGGCACTTTAGTAAGGTCGTCAGATCCCAGGGCTCTGCACCCACAAATGAGATTGTCTTTTGCTTAGAGTCTGACATGGCCAACACAGGCTCATGCTTTGAGAACTTGTTACCCAGCTTGGGGAAGGGCCTGTCTAGAGGAAGTAGGGTAGTTACTAGGGGCACCAGCACCTTGGATTCTTTGCCCACCATGATGTGAGCAGCTTCTACCTCAGCGCTCCTGCAGCCAGACTGAGCCGTTCCTCACACTTTCCTGCCACAATCATGAGCCAATGCTGGGGAACAATGCTCCAAACATGAGCCTGTGTGGGACGGTTACTTTTGTATCTGTTTCGTCACAAGGGTGCAGACATTGTCCTTATCGACAGGTTGAGTGCCCTCACGCCTTCCCAGCAGGTGAGGATACAGCAAGAGGTGCCATCTATGAAGCACAAGTGCACTTTTTAAAATTTTTTAAAAAATATTTTATTTGAGAGAGAGAGAGAGAGAGAGAGAGAGAGAGAGAGAGAGAGAGAGAGCGCAGCAGACACAGAGAGAGAATGGGCACACCAGGGCCTTCAGCCACTGCAAATGAACATGCCACCTTGGACATCTGGCTTTATGTGGGTACTGGGGAATCGAACTTGGGTCCTTCTGTTTTGCAGGCAAATGCCTTGACGGCTAAGCCATCTCTCCAGCCTACATGTGCACTTTTTAAATTGTGCGTGTTTTTAAAAATATTTTTTATTTGAGAGAGAATGGGAGCATCAGGGCCTCTGGCCACTGTAAACGAACTCCAGATGCATGCACCACGTTGTGCATCTGGCTTACATAGGTACTGGGGAATCGAACCTTGGTCCTTAGGCTTTTCAGGCAAGCGACTTAACTGCTGAGCCCATATGTACACTTCCATCAATCTGCTGGGACTTCATCCATGGGCTTCACAGCCTCCAGAACGCTGAGCAGGTCTATTTCTGATAAACTGCCCAGCCCATTACTGTTCAAGATTCAAATGGCGGCCGGGCGTGGTGGCGCATGCCTTTAATCCCAGAACTCGGGAGGCAGAGGTAGGAGGATTGCCATGAGTTCGAGGACACCCTGAGACTACATAGTGAATTCCAAGTCAGCCTGGGCTAGAGTGAGACCCTACCTCGAAAAACAAAACAAAACAACACGGGCAGCTGCTGTCTGCTAAATACATTGCTATGCCCATCAAACTGCCTTCTAAGCACTTTTGAAAATGATCATACCCATGATGATGCTACTCTCACTTTGGGCTAGAAAAGTTATCCCAGTGGAGGTAACTCCAAGACACCACAGTGCTGAGAAATGACAGTGGAGTGTTCAGCACTGGGACATCTCTATCACACTTCCCAAGGCTCAGGGTCTATCGTGGAAGAGGTGGTGGAAAGATTGTAAGAGCCAAAGGAAGGAGAGGACTGCTTACAACGCAAACTTCCAGACACAATATGGCCTTGGTGTTTATGACTTCACAAGTGTCTGACAATGGGAGGAAAAGATGACACCAAGAGAGACTAATTGAGAGGTGGAAGAGAAATGGAGAGGAAATTACAATGGTTTGTCTATAATTATGAAACCTACCAATAACACGTTTAAAAAAAGTATGGGCTGGGCATGATAGCACACACCTTCAATCCCAACAGTTGAGAGGCAGAAGTAGGATTGCCATGAGTTCAAGACCATCCTGAGACTACATAGTGAATTCCTGGGCTGACTCAAGACCCTATTGGGGGGGGGTAGGGGGAGTGGCACACAAGAGCCTCCTGCAATTGAAAATGAACTTCAGAACCATGTACCACTTTGTCGATCTGGCTTTGGGTGGGTACTGGGACATCAAAGACTTTACAACCAAGTGCCACGGAGCCCTCTCTCCCGTCCCCAAGTTTCCGTATTTGAGACCAAGTCTTGCCACGTAGCCCACATTAACTAGTCATCTTCCTACCGCAGCCCCTGAAGGTCAGGATTAGCTTCCGTGTAACCCTAAAAACCAGAATCTGTGGTGGTTTCCCAAGTCATCTGGGGGTATGCTCAGTGTGATAAATTTGAGGTGCGGAAGGCACACATTCCCATTCGCCTTCCACGCCCTAACTTTGACAGCACTGCTGGTCCCGGGCTCAGTGCTGGTGCGCACTAACACCCAGACTGAATAAGGTAAACACATGAAATTAACATTGGTTGACAAAAATATGGCCAGAGGTTCAGAGAAACCTGGTGCAGAACGTTCCTAACTCAGTGTTCATGGTGACTTTACAGATCACGACTACCCAAAATGTCAATAGTCGATTGAACGTTTCTCCTTCAGCCACCTATGGTTTGATCCAGATGTCCCCCACAAACAAATGAATGTGTTCTGATAGATCAATCCTCAGCGGATGGCAACTCGGGAATTAGAACACTAGAGCTGTGTTGTTGGGGTGGGGTTATAAGCCAGCTTTTCCTTGCCAGAGTTTGGCACACCTTCCTGCCGCTGTTTGCAGTGCCGTGGCGGAAGTGATGTCCAGCCCTCTGCTCATGCCATCGTTGTCCCTGCCAGGATGGAGTCCGTAAGCCAAATAAACCCATTCCTCCACAAGCCGCTTTTGTTTGGGTTCTTTCTGTGCAGCAACTAGGAAGCTGACTACAGCACCACCTAATATCATCTCCTTGTTTGAAAGACCCTGAAAGGCCAGGCTTTATTTTGCTTGGCATTTACCAGGAAACTAAAAGTACTTACTAAATGGGTAATAAAAAGCAAAGGATGATCCGGGCATGGAGGCATACTCCTTTAATCTCAGCACTCGTGAGGCAGAGTAGGAGGACTGCCATGAGTTTGAGGCCACCCTGAATTGGTAAATTCCAGGTCAGCCTGGGCTAGAGCAAGACCCTACCCCCCCAAAAAAATCTGGAAAGCAATTCTTCAATGAAGCTCCAGTGACCAGTAGACACAGAAAATATTCTGTATTGAGTTACTATTACTCAATAGTAATTGTGGAAATGTACAAATAGCCAGGGCTGTTTCTTCCTCATGTCCCCCAGTATACTTCCTAGTGTTGACAAGGATTCTGGAACTGCATTCAGAGGGCTTTCAGTGTGTATAACCTTCAGCCCTGCAACTCCACCCCACCCCCCCTAAACAAAAGTTGGATCTGTACAAAACTGGATCAGCAAGGCTATGGCAGCACAATTAATAACAGCACAACTGCATAAATCAAGAATCAATGAGATAAAGCCTCAATGAGATAACAGCGGTGCATAACTATTTCAAGTCATCTACCTGGAATCTTGGCACTCAGGAGGTAGTGTGAGGTCAGTATTGGCTACTAGCAAAACTGAAAAGGTTTTCCTCACAACATGCAGTGTGTGTGAGAGAGGCATATGCGCATGTGTGCAGATGTGTACCCTTGCTGTGTGTACACATGTGGAGACCATGTGTCCTCTATCACTCTTGTTGCCCTGAGACAGGGCATCTGAACCTGGAGCTCGTGCCGTTGACTGGCTGACAAGTGAGCACTTGGGTTAGGCACGTGTGGGCATGTCCAGCTTTTTACATGGGTGATGGGGATTGAACTTGGGTCCTCAAGTTCGTGCAGCAAGGGCTCTTACCCACTGAGCCACCTCTCCAGCCCCTCACTACAATTCTCTTCAAAGCAGGAATGTTATCCCTGCGTCCTACCTCACGAAAACAACGCTTTGGGAAGGTGCTATTTATGACATAAACTTGTAGTATATCATCACCAAATCCTTTTCACATAAGAGATCATTTATTGATCACAACATCACTGAAAGCTCTTGTTATAAGGCTTCCTGCACCCTTAGCAAGAATAGGAAAAGACAAGTGATACTGAGAAAATTTGGGGCCCACAGCTGACACACAGCAGCTTAGGCTGAACCAGAAATCAGCCTATCAAGTTGGTCACCCACTATATTCAACTTGGATTTGTACACACTACAAATTTTCCTCATTCTTAAAAATTTAATGCAGCCAAATTGTACACTTGCCAGAAACTAGACAATACTTCTCATACTTAATATTCTGAAATCTTCTCTCTCCTACAATTATAAAATTAAACCAGCAAGAACACAATCCTGAGGGTTTTAACTTGTAAAATGGACTCAATGATAAAGTACCACAGCTTACATTTTATTCGTAGTTACTGAACAAGGCCAGGGTATGTCAGTTACCACTACCAAAAACATAGTCATTTTACTCCAAGGGAAGAAATAAATATTAAACTAAAAAGTTAACAAACATTCAGTAATTCTCAAACAGATATTCATCAAAATGAGGTAGGTCTAACGTGTCATTTGCTAAAGAGGTTAAGGATGAGGCAGAAAAAAACTCATCAAAAATATCCGTCTTCACAGGACTCTGCAAGTTCAATGCTCTGATGCAGGCACTGTTTGCTGCCGAGTCTGGTTCAACTCCACACTGAGTCTTCTTGAAAGGGCTGCAGTAATTATGGTCCTGTTCCAGGTGTGTGTTTAACTCACTGGGCTCTGGCGCTGGGCTGCTGCTATCTCCCATTTCCAAATATCTCAAGTCAGGCTCCACGCTTTCGGAGCGCTCTGTTGAAATAGTTGTAGGAGACAATAATTCTGCTAAAATCTCTTCATGATTCTGACTATTGTACGAGGTAACAGTAACAGCGGGGCATTTGGATTCACCTGCAATATCAATGTGATGCTGTAGTTCGTTTAGCAGGTCTTCAATCGACTCACCATCATTGGGAGACTCACAATGGGACACAGGTTCTAAATTTTCATTTGGAGGTGTTACAGTTTGGGAAGACGACGTGAGAGCAGCTAATTTCTTCTTTTTCGCCTTTAGTTTTTTAAGAAGTTTTAGGCGAAGTTTATGAATCTGATCTTCAACCAAGTCTCCATGATCTGCTGGAGAGACATGGTTTTCGTTTCTGGGAGAAGTGTGGCTGAGTTGAGCGACATGTGGGGTGCTTGCTTTCTTCTTGCCAAGCTCTGCATGTGGAGCAGCAGCTGTGCTACCTGCTGGCGGAGAACCTGGTGGAGAGCTGCTGACTGCAAGAGGCTCATCGACACACCTACAAGCTTTCCTGGACGCCCGGCTGGACTTCCGGCAAGCACCTTTAGTTTTAAAACCATCGAAGTTATTTGCCCCTTTAACTGAGGGCTGCAAATCAATGATGGTGCTTCTGTTATGAGCAGAGACACAGGGTGGCATAAAGGCAGCGCCCTTGCGTAAAAGACCTTGAACCCAGCTTCCCATAAACGGTTTCTTCTGACTCTCTTTCACAGGCTGGTTCTGTGTTGACCTGGCCAGCACAGTTTTGGGACACGCTGTTGTTTCTTTTGGTTTCAGATTAGATGCCTGAAATGAAGTGTGTTGTTCTGGTCTTAATTTCTCTGCTTTTAGTGGAAGGAATTGTAATGGAGTATCCTTCTTGGTCTCAGCTGCCTTCACTTCCTGCACAGGACTGGTCATGTCAGTTACAGGTGCATTACTTAGAGATTTCAGAACCACAGGGTCATCCGCCTGCAGCACTACTGACTGCAGGTCTGTACTCACACCCTCCGATGGGAAGCCTGAGTCTGAAAACAGGACACGGGCCGGCTGTTCTTTGCACAAGTTAGACAGTAAAGACACCATTACTGCCTCTTGTGGCTGCACAGTACCTGCTCTGAGAAGTCCTGGAGTTTCTGCTGTAGGCTTGTCTTCTACTAGGGAATCTTTGGAGTCAATCTGAAAAAGGGAGACCACTTCCTGGCTAGTTCCTTCAGGTGTCAAAGGCAAAATACTGTCAAGCAAACCATGCTGTTTAGCTCTGGCCTGTGTAGGAGTTTGAGGAGCAGGGGGCAGGTGTGTGGGGTGAGTGACAGAGGTGGCCTCGCCCAAAGAGCAGAGTGCTGGTGAGGCTGTTCTCTCCTCCCCGTCAGCATGATGGTCATTAGGCTTCGTGAGTACAAGGGAAGCAGTTTCTTTATCTGCCACTTGGAACAGTCTTCTTTCCCAAATAACAATGTGTATCTCTGATGCAGGAACATTAAATTTCTTATGCCTTTTAGCACATGGACCTTTCAGGTCATCACATTCCAGCCAACTTCCTGATAGATGGGGAAGAAAGTCAGAGGTTAGACATTCACAAACACCCTACCTTCAACCTCTGCCCCTACCACTGAATATCTAACTAGCCTTGCCTTGGTCTCATTCCCTGTCAAAATGTTCAAGTTCTCATTTGGGTGACAAAGGTTATAAGCTAACATATGCAGAAATCTGAAAATCTACTGTGGTTTTCTGCATAGAACATTTCCCCCTAAAATAGGCAGAATGATTTTAACTTTTCAGAAAATAGAGTAGGTTGCTTCATATTTACGTGAACTGTCTGGGTAAATGAAGCTTATTACTCAGTACCAACATCTAATTCAATTTTATATGCAGACACACGAGAGAGAGGTGAGGGAAGAAGACAGTGAAGCAAGCATGGGCATGCCAGGGCCTCTTGCACTGCAAACGGACTCCAGACACACGTGCCCACCAGCTTGCGCATCTGGCTTCATGTGGGTGCTAGGGAATTGAACCTGGGCAGGCAGACTTTGCAAGCAAGCACCTTTAACCGCTGAGCCATCTCTCCAGCCCCTGTTTCGATTAGTCTGAGTTTTATCGTTCTGTTCATCAAGTGACAAGGGGAAATCTCAAGGGTCCACTCAGAGCAGACTTTGCACAGCCTCAGCAGTACTCTAGGAGGACGCACATCGCCCAGCACTGTGCACTGCTGGTGGATGGAGGTGGAACAGCTGATAGAGACAGGTGAAGAGAGCTGTCACAATTCCACTTAAGAGTGACAAGAGACTTAGGAACCCGTCAACCAATGTTCACAGCAGCACTGCTCACACAGCTACAAGGTTGAAACAATCAAAC
>PVHP010033378.1:0-19930 GCA_004024765.1 Zapus hudsonius
ACCAATATATAAGCATTACATTATTTTGTATTGTCAGGGACAAAAGGTAAAACTCCACAAAATCCTATTTGGTATGAACTCACAGCCTGGATTACAACAGGTTGAGAAGTTTCTTCCTAGTCATGGCCTAGAAGGCCTCCATAGCCTGGGCCTGCCAAAACTCACACACCCAAGGTAGCTGCACTCACCCCTAAGTTATATATGGATTGTCCTTGTCTTGCTGGAATGGAGCTCATTCCTGACTCCCAATGTTGACCCTATGATCCCTCTGCCATGAACAGATCCTGACCATTGCTGGCTGCTGGCAATAGGCAGGTCTTAACTCAAATGACATCTCCTCAGAGAGACCTTCCAAGACACTTCCACCCTCCCCTAGCATCACTCTAGGTCATGTGACCCTTTCCATTTTCTTCATAGGACTTACTACTCTGCCATCACCTTCTCCTTTAAGGATTATGATTAGCCCTTCTCCACTTGAGCATAAGTTCCATGAGACAACAGACCTCACACATCTTATTTATTTGTCTCCCAGTGACTAAAACACTTTCTGGCAGATAGTGATATTAAAATATTTGTCAATTAAATGAATATTTACTGAGGCTATGGACACAATCCAATTCTTTAAATATAAGAAATCTGGCTTTCCATGCAAACACATTCATTTTATTTCTAAATCACAGAAACTACTTTGCTTAAGAATAAGCAGACAAAAATATGCTGTTTTATTCTATAATAAGTCATTAGCAAAAGTAAATGAGCACCTTAAATATTTTCCATGTTTTAAATAGATGAAGTCTGCTTAGATAAGGTTATTTGGATTTTTTTATAACGGCAGCTTCAAGTAATAATTACTGGGTAGTTATTAATATTTTTGAAATGTTTAACATGTAAAGGACTATTCCTCTGAGTTGTTTACTTTTGTGTCTGGCAGTTCTAGGGATCAAACACAGCATCTCACATATGGTAGTCTTGTTACTTTATCATTAAGCTACCTTCCGAACCCCAGCAAGACCATTCGTAGACCTTCTATCATTAGGTAAAATGGCAGTATTCTAAATACATATACTAGGATGCAACTCAAACTCAATATTTCTTTGAAAAATGCCCATCTAAGTACCAGCCAACTAATATTTGAAAAGGAAAACTGGAGTCAGGTGTGGTGACACTTGTAATCTCAAAAGTTGGCAGACTAAGGCAGGAGGATAGTGAACTCAAGGCCAGCCTGGGCTACAGTATGAGATCTATGAAATTTTGTCTTAAATCATAAAGAAAGAAAAGTAGAAAGTGAAAAGAATGAAGATGTTTGTCACACTGATATTACTAAGCAAAGTTTACTGTACCTCAAAGATAATATAACACCACCATAAATGTAGCCATGTTCAAACCACCTCTATTGTTTTTTCCAAAGATCCAACAGACATCTAGATTGCCTTCATGTGTTGATCTTAAAAAATATTCTGTCAGTTGGACACTGAGCTAGGTAGTGTAGACATCAGAGCCCACAAACAGTGCAAACCCTGCACTCTTGGGGAAAAAAATGCTTCAAGGGCTGGGAAGATGCTAAGTGGTTAAAGATGCTTGCTTGTATATAGAGAAAGCCTGTCAGCCTGGGTTCAATACACCAGTCTCACATTAGTCAGACACAGAGAATGATGCAGGTATCTGATGTTTGTCCACAGCAACAGGAGACCCTGAAACGTGTGCACACATGCACATGCGCACATGCACACGCACATAAATGAATTTTTAAAAATTAAAAAAACTTCTCTTTTAATAAAGCAGTGATCCGGGTCCTACAAGGGACCTTAACAATAGACCATGTATCAAGCATTATTAAAATGGCCTATAAAGAGACAGCACTTGAGCTCAACTACAACAACAGAAATCTAGGGAAGAATTATCTCATTAAGCAGAGGCCATGGAACAGCATAATGAGCAGCTTCCAGGGAGCCACAGATAATTGACAAAATGATTATAAAAGCCTTATTTGCTTACAGAACTGAACTAGTGCCTTCTATCTGACAACCACAGCCTGTCATCCGGCCAGAGGCTGTTTCCACTGGGTCTTAAATGTAAGTGAAAATTGATCCTGGTTTTTTAAAAATCCAGCCCCTTTCTCTACCCAGCAGAAAAGGGAAAACAGTCAATGAGTGATTTAAATGGTCATGACTTTGGGACACTGCCGGAAGGGACATCCTCACAGTAAGGGATCACAAGAAGATGTTAGTTAGATCATGATACACAGCCTTCAGATTGCCTTAGAATGCCCTCTTATTTCTGATCTTCCAAAGCTGCATGGGCACAGCTGACCCAGGCTGAGTACTGCCTGGCCTCTGTCCAGCACATCACGTGGTATCTCAAACACTGGGAAATTCTCAGACGGCACAGCTGGCAAGCGGTTGGTCATGGCTCTTGAGAGTCATGCGTCTGGCCATGACCAGATTCCAGCTCTCTAAGAACGTGCTGGAGTCCCTCCAATCAGTGACCTGTATTTTCATGAACTACAACCATCATTCTCTATTCTAGTAGCACCAGAGTCTATACATATCTCTGCAAGTCGGAGGGCAAAGAAGGGAACCCAACACACTTGCACACTCAGAGAGCATGGCATGGGCATGGATAACAGATGTGTCAAAGGCTTAAAATTCTGCATACCCTTAAATGTAAGTCCATCCAGAAATTATATTCTAAAGGAATAATTCTTAACAGTCACTTAGTGATATAACTACAAGGACATTAACAGAAAGCTGTGATAAAACTACAAACAAGCAAAATTTCAATCAATGGTTGTATACTTTACCTACTCAATAACATTGTACTCAGCCATTTTAAATGATGCTACAAAAGACAAAAAATGTAAGAAATAATTAAAGATATAAAATGATCTTATAAAATATTAGGTGAATCAATATTATAAAACATTCTCCAAGAAAACATCACATTTTTATTTAAAATGTTCCATGTTTGTACAATTACTTATTTTAATCTTATCATTTTTAGTTTTTATGAAATAGTGTTGTAGCTCAGATGGGCTTCAAACTCTGCTATATAGCTGAGGATGATCTTGAACTTCTTTTTTTAAAAAAAGATTTATAGCCTTTTTATTAATTTTTTAAAATTTATTCATTTTTCAAGCAGAGAGAGAGAGAGAGAGAGAGAGAGAGCACACCAGGGCCACCACCTTGTGGGTCTGGTTTATGTGGGTACTAGGGAATTGAGCCCGGGGCCTTTAGGCACTGGAGGCAAGTGCCTTAACTGCTGAGCTATCTCTGACCTTGAACTTCTAATCCTCTTGCTTCCACCTAACAAGTGTTGGGATTAAAGGTGTGTGTCACCATGCTAAAATTTGTTTGTACAAATTATAATCTGGCAGCATTAGTCTATTTAGGTTGCTATAACAAAAATGTCCTATCTCATGACTTAAAAAACATTTACTTCTCAGATGCTGAAGACTGGAAAAGCTAAGATCAAGCTGCTAGCAGATCCGATGTCTGATAAGGGCCTGCTTCCAGTATGCAGGTAGCCATCTTATCACTGACCCTTCAGCCATGAGTGTGAGCTCTACTCTCTTCTTACAAATACAACAATCCCATCCTAAAAGCCCCACCCTCATGACCACACCTGGACCTAATTATTATGTCCCAGTCTCATGTCATTGGGGATGAGGTTTCAACATACTGAGGAGATAAATATGCAGTCCATAATAGGAAAATGTAAATCAAAATGCACAGTAGTTCTTTAAACTGGGGAGGTCTGCTTGTTGTCTTTCCCCTTCCATCATTATGTATGTACTCAGACAGGGTCTTTCAGACGGGTCTCATGCAGCCCAGGCTGGCTCTGAATTCAGTATGTAGTCAAGTAACACTTTGAATTTATGATTCTCCTGCCTCTACCACTGAAGTGCTAGGATTACAGGCAATGACCACCATGCCTGGTTTATGTGGCTCTGCGGTTGGAACCCAGGGCCTTGTATATATTAGGCAACCATTCTATCAACTGAGCTACATCTACACTCATATTTTTTTTTAAATTACATATATAGGAACTAGGTTGATGGTCCAACAGGCAAAGGTGCTTGCTGCACAAGGCTGTTGACCCAAGTTTGATTCTCAGCACCCACATAAAGCTGGGTGCACAGCGGCACACATGTCTGTAATTCCAACGGGTCTGTAGCAGTGGGAGGTGGAACGAGGAGAATCCTGAAGCTTGTGGGCCAATAGCCTTTCCAGCAGCAAAACTACCAGAGAGACCCTGACTCAAAGAAGGTAGAAGATGAAGACTAACATCCTGAGGCTGTCCTCTGACTTCCACACATATGCAAGGCACAAACACATACACAAATAGGTTTTTAAAAACAAACTGGGCATGGTAGTGCACATCTTTAATCCCAGGATTTAGGAGGCAGAGGTAGGAGGATAGCTATGAGTTTGAGGCCAGCCTGAAACTACAAAGTGAGTTCTAGGTTGGCCTGGGCTAGAGTGAGACCCTATCTTGGAAAAGAAAAAAATAAAAAGGAGAGTGGGGAAAAAGTTTTATATAATAAATGTTAGGTTTTCACAAAGTAAATAGAAATTATTGTTTAAAAATAGTTCGATGTACCATAGAACATCTCCCAGGCATTAAGCACTCATGTGTGGGAGTGAATCACAACTCAGAAATAAGTGCAGTGATAATAGGATTTCTGCCCAGCAACATGCATTATAATGCCATGCCAACTACAGCGCTGTTTTGCCACATGCATCCAGAGACCTTAAACAAATGCTGCTGGGTACAGACCCATCTTGATGCCGTAATTACCAGTGTTGTTTTAACATTTACAGAAAAATATACAAGTAAACAAGTTGAGAAAAGCAACTATGAAAGGAGAAAGAGGAGGAAAGATCCAATCTGATCTGGCTGCCAGGCAGAGCTTAGTGCTTGGACCTGCTCCTGGTGAAGCCTGGAGTGAACACAGAAGCTCATGGCCACCTGGAAGAGGGGCAGAAGTGTCAGCCTAGCCTTCAGAATGCAAATCTGACTCCAGGGGAAGGAGCAAACACACATGCATTCTTTCTCCACTGTGCTTGCATAAGGTTTTGAATTTCCTCCATCACAAATCCCATGACATTCCTCACTATTATATTTAACTTTCATATTATGTGCACATGTGCAAAAGTGTGACTTTAGAAACTGCATTGTAATCTTCTCAGTGATTCTAGCCACCCTAGGAGCTGGATGAGAATGCTCTCTCCTACTGAAAGTCGAGGAAGCTGCCAATGCAATGTTCCAACACACACACACACACACACACACACACACACACACACACACACACATATGAGAGCCCAAGTTTGAGGAATTGTAGTAGTCACCTTCTTGTTCCTTGGACAAAACACCTGACCAACAGTAGTTGATGGGAGGAGAGTTTTCATTGTTTTCATTATGGCTTACAGTCTCAAGGAAAAGTTTCATCATGGCAGGGGAAAGCAGAGGTTAGACATCACCTCTGCCACAGCAAGTGGAAAACAGCAACAAGACAGTGAGCTCTGGCAAGGGGAAGCTGGTTATAACATCCCTAAGCCCACCTTACAACAACACACCTCCAACAAGGCTGCACCTCCTAAGTTGCCATCAGCTGGGTACCAAGCACTCAGAACACATAAGTTTATGGAGGACATCTGATTCAAACCACCACAGGTACACAGCTCTGACTCAGCCACCCCGTAATTTCCAGCCCTTTGCGTGACTGGCAGTTCAGAGGACCCTGATCAAGGTTCTAGAGTTCTTGAAGTCATCAGATTATTGACTGAAGGCAAAAGTACTCTGTTACAGCAATGGGTTCTGAGATGTACAACAGAACTAGTTTACCATGGAACTACACAGACACTGGGACAGTCAGAACAGTACCCTCCCCAAAGGTGTCCACATCCTAATTCCCAGGACAGTGAACACCTAACCTAACAGAGCAAAAGGTACTTGACAGATGTGATTAAGGACCTAGAGCCAATGTAATAATAAGAGTCCTTAGATGTGGAAGGTGAAGACCAGAGAGGAGCAGAGGAGATGTGTATGCAGAAGGATAATTGGAGAGAAACAAAAGTCCAGCCTTGAAGATTCAGGAAGGGCCATGAGCCAGGAATACCAGCAGCCCTTTAATCAGGTTAAGGCAAGATAAAGGTTTCACCAGAGTTCCAGAAAGACATAGAGCCCCGCTGCCACCTTGATCTTAGCCCAGGGCCAACATCTGACTTCTGACATATACTACAGATATTCTTTTTGTTTCTGTTGCTTTGTTTTGAGACAGGGCCTTGATATGTAGCCCAGGCTGGTCTTGGCTCACAATCCTCCTGCCTCTGCTTTCAAAGTGCTGTGATCACAGGCATGTTTCAACATACCAAACTTACAACTGCTATATTGACTATCCAACATTTGGAAGCTGGTCACCACTGCATCCCTGGGAACAAGACTCCTGCATTGATTCGGTGCAACCCTCTGTCACTCTCAGGAGCTACTGGAAAACAGGCCTGCTAGCTCTCTATAGGCATCATGGGAACCTGTCCACTTGTGCTGGATGCAGCATTAATGGAGCAGAAAGGACTCTCAGAACATTCTATGGCATGATAGAATAAGGCATTGGAGTCAGGTAAAGTGGAGCTCAAATCATGGCTCCTTTCACCAAGTGCATGCAACCCACTCAGGACTATTTTTTCCACAATAACAAGGTAAAAATGCCATCTTGACAGTATTGTGACCAACTATAAAGATTAAATGCCATGTGTCTGACAGCACCCTGCACAGTGCCTGTCAGGGAGCAGACACTGTAAATGGTGACTGCTGTAACAATGACAATTATTACTAATATCCTCTCTCTCTCTGCCTCAGAGTGAGGAGCCACATCACCTCCCTTGGTTTCTAATCTCCCTCCGCTTTACCTTAGCTTTCTCTTCCATAAATGGGGAAAGCAGACAGCTCCTTAAACTACCCTCCACTGCTCTGAGGAAGTGTTGTGAAAAATACAGCCCAACACAAATGTAAAGTGAGACATTTTTCATTTCTATGCAGGAATTGTCCAGAGTCCTTTCATAAGAAATGGTCTTCTAGGTCAGTACCAGAAAAGATGATGCACACATTTAATTCATCTCAGACATGCTGGGAGGTCCACTGTGATTCCTGTCTTGGATGTGGAACCTGAGTGCCAAGCAGTACTTGCACAGCCTCTGAGGTGCTGATTGCTCATAAGGCCATGAATGACATTAATGCCCAGTTCAGAACTTCCCTCCAAGCTCATGCCCCATTCCAGGCTATGTGGGAGCCTCCACACCATCAAGGGTTTTAGATCAACTAATTCAGAATGTCTTTGCTAACTGTTATCCAGGGACAGCAAGTACTAGAAAGGCCCTTGAAAACAGGAACAACTTCAGAGCAAATGATGAAAAATATAAAAGAGCTGACAGAGGTTTAATCTTTTGAAATGAGAAAATTATGCAAATCGGCATTTAAAATGGAAAGCATTATTTAAAACATGAAACATGTAGATTATATTGAATTTCGCCTAAATTCATACACTGGGTTGAGTTAATTAACTATTGATTTATTGTAACTTTTCTGCCATAACTACATGAGAACATGGCATCCTTTATTTCACCTCTGACTTTGACAAAGTTACTATATAGAGGATCATCTTGACAAAAATTCTATGAGGGCTTCCACTTTCTCGAAGGTGTGTCTTACTATTCAAACATGTTCGAATCCTCCTGCTTTGAAGCTGGCTTCCTGTTAGCTTGCTGTTTGTTCTTCCCACCAATTATGAGTATGTCTCAGCCTCCCCAGTTCTCATTTGTCTGTAGACAGGTCTGAGCAGTTCCCCAGCAATCCTTTTATAGACTACATATAATCCTATGTCTTCTCAAAGATTTGCAATCTTACTTTGAAATACATTTGCATGGAATTTGCATTGTGCTGCCGGCTCTGAAAGCACAACACTGGCTGACAGGCCTTGAGAACCAAGGAGAATAGATGCTGCTGTTAAGGGAAGGATGGCTGAACAGGGACTGCTAGCCTTTCTCATTGCTGCAAAACAAACGGCCACAAACTTCACAGCTTACAACAACACACATTTATTATCTCCTGCTTTTCCTGGGTCCTCTGCTTGGAGTCTCACAAGTTGGCAATCACAGCATCCAACAAGCTGGATTCCCTTTCAGGGCTCGGCATCCTCCTCCAAGCTCACCTGGTTGTCCCTGAAGCCAGAGGATTGTTACAGTTTGAATCCCAAATGTCTCCCAATGGCTCATAAATTGTTCCTCAGCTGGTGGGGCTATTTTGGAAGACTGCGGAGTTTTGAAGAGGTAGAGCCTAACAGATGGAAGTAGGAAGTTAGGGGCAGGCCTGTAAGAGTTACAACCCAGGGTGGAAGCAGGGAGCGAGGGCAGGTCTGTAAAGGTTACAGCCCAGGCCCTGGTTCTGATGCTTTGTGCTGCCTGGTTAGCCATGCCATGAGATGATTCCAGAACAAACTCCCACTCCCATTGACTCCACTATGCCTTCCTTTCCCCATGGACTGAGAACCTCTAACACTAAGCTGAAAATATTCTGCCAGATATTTTACCGAGTAACATAAAAGTAATGCAAGGGAAGAGATCCTATTTCCTTGCTCTGGGTCATCCAGGGCCTCTCTTGGCTCACAGAGGCCCCTGTAGTCCCTCCCACACATTCCTCTCACAACATAGCACCTTAATGCCTACAAAAGCAGCTCTCACTCCAGCCTGCTGAAACGGAGCCTTAACATACTGTAAGAGGACCCAGCACAAGCACAAGCTTGATGCACCAGGGGTCACTGCAGAGAACACTCGTGCTGGGCTACTTCTATAGTGACCATCTTGTGGGTGAACGTGTTGTAGCTGTGACCACTGTGGCTTTTCTTACCTGTCCTCTCTATACTGTCCAGAGAATGACCTGTGACCCTCATCGTGCTTCTTTTCTACCCGACCATCAGCATCATGGAGTCAAAGCTTTGTAGCAGATAGTCAGGCCCTTTGGGATACTGCTGTCTAAGAAGTCAAGTGCTGTTGCAGTCAGCTTTCTAGTTGCTGCGCAGAAAGAACCCAAACTAAAGTGGCTTGTAGAGGAATGGGTTTATTTGGCTTACGGACTTGAGGGGAGACTCCATCCTGGCAGGGAAAATGATGGCATGAGCAGAGGGGCGGACATCACCTCTGCCACAGCACGGGAAATAGTGGCAGGAAGGTGTGCCAACACTGACAAGGGGATGCTGGCTTATAACCCCATAAGCCCGCCCCCGACAACACAGCTCCATTGAGGTTGTAAAATTCAAACTGCCATCAGCTGAGGATCAATTACCCAGAACACATTCATTTGTTTGTGGGGGACACCTGGATCAAACCATGACAAGTGCCAAGCCTACCCTCTCCACCCTTCCCAGGGTCTTTTCCTGGAGATGCAAGATGTACACCTTGCCTAGACTTTCCTCCTTGTCATCCAATCCATCCTTCTGAATGGAGGCTCACAGCCTCTGTGGAATTTGCCTTCACTTCCCCAGGAAGTTCCATACAACATTTCTTCTACATTCCCACTTAATCTTGTGCACATCTATCTAGCACCCCATCCCTCTGCCCTGTACTAGAGCTGGCTTCCAATGCCTTCTTTCCACCAGACTGGGAGAAGATAAAGGCAAAAGTTACTTGTTTCTTTCTAGATCTTCACTGGTACCAAAGAGCAATGGTACCAGGGACAGTTACCAATGACTACCAAATTAACCATGTTTCCAATATAGCATGATAACTGAGTGCAGATTATGAAAATCACACAGCCTGTGTTTGAAGGCCAGCTTGAACCCTTACTAGCTGTGCACTAGGGCTTAGTTATAATCTATGTTCTCCAAAGCTTTCATGTGGTGAAATTTAATGCCCACAGTGAAGTATTAAGAGGGTCAAAACTAACCAGGTATGTGGCTAACACTTGTAATCCAAGTACTTGGGGAGGCTGAGTAAAGAGGATCACTGTGAGTTCCAGGTCAGCCTGGACTAGAATGAAACCCTGACCAAAAAAAAAAAAAAAAAGGAGGAGGAGGAGAAAGAGGAGGAAGAAGAAGAGGCCCTGTGCCACCTCAAGACACTGTCACAAGAAGACCATGTGTGGTCCCTCCAAAATGTGAGTGAAAACAAACCTCATTTATTTAAAATTTACTCAATCTGTAAGATTGGTTATAGGCAACAACAACAACAGACTAACCCACTGTGGTTCAGATCATGTTACTCAGCTTCTCTGTGCCTTGGTTTTATCACCTCTAAAATAAGAATCATTTGAAAAGCAAACAAAATAAAAGTAAACACATTCCTACCACAGGAGCATATGCCTCAGTATTTACTCAAATGAAATGAAAATTTTTGCCCACACAAAAACAGATGTTTCTAGCAGCTTTATGCAGAACTGACAAACCTTGGAAGAAGCCAGCATGTCCTTCAGCAGGTAAATGGATAAATAAACTGCGGTACATCAAACAATGGAATAGTAATCTTCACTCAAAGAAAATGAACTAGGAAGCCATGAAAAGACATGGAGGAACCGTAATGCATATTAACAAGTGAAAGAAGCCTGTCTGAAAAGACTACATTCTGTAGACTTCCAATGGAATGAAAGATTGTACAGGCAGTAGAAAGATCAGAGACTACTAGGGCTAGGGAGCAAAGCAAAGAAGAGGAGATGGGGCACAGAGGACTTGTAGGGTAGGCAAAGTCCTCTGCCTCGTCCTCCAATGACGGGTACTCATCAATAGTTGTCCAAATCCAAGGAATGAACAAGTCATGAACCCTAGCATAACCTATGGACTGGGTTATAACAGGTCACTGTAGGTTCATCAATTGTAACCCATGTGCAACAGCAGGTGTGTCCCTAGCATCACCTATGGGCTGGGTGACACATAATTGTAACCTATGTGCCACTCAAGCAGGGAATGACAATAGTAGAGCAGACTGTGTGCATGGGGTAGGTAGCTGATGTATGGCATTCCTCTGTACCTTCCACACAGTTTCTAAAAGTGATCTAAACAAAAACGTTTATTAGCTTTTATAAAGTATAAAAACACATTTTAATTTAAATGTATTTAAATTCATGAAATTTTCATAATAAATAAAAGAATAAGCACAACCAGTATGTCTGCATTTAAAATTACAGGGCAGCAACCTGCCCCTAAAATAAAGAGGCCTGGATATAGGATATATAAGGACACACTACTATTTTTGCAATGCTTCTATAAATCTACATCTATTTTAAGGTAAACAGTTTGTTAAGGTTTTTTTTTTTTAACAGAGGCTACACCAAGCAAGGATGAGCTTGTATTTAGGCAAGAATGGAATCAACTAGCAGATGGGGATGCTCACAGCATCTCAGGGCTCAGTGTCAGCATCAGGAAAGTTGTTCAAATGATTCGTGATACTCTGCTGAGTAACCCTGAGATGGAAACCGATAACATTTTTATCTAACAGAAGGAAAAACACAATACTACCAAAGAGTTGGGCAGGTTACAACATTGACCTACACCTATAACCTCAAAAGGCACAGCTGCTGAGGAAGTGGCACAGTGGTAGAGCACTTGCCTAGCATGCATGGGGCCCTGGGTTCAATCCCCTGTGTTACAATAAAAACAAACTAATAGAAATGTGAAGACTAGAAGATGTGAGCATGTGTCCGGTACTGAGAGTATACTCAGGGGACCTTAACTACTTACTGACCCCAGGGCCTGAGCTATGTGCTGCAGACCACACATGTAACCCACATGGAGTCACTTCTCGTAGACAACTCCATGTAAGAAAACACAATTATAAATGATGATACAAAGCAGACTAAAATGTCTGCAGAGGAATGTGGTGAGGAAAGCAATTTGAGGGGGTATGTTATAGCTGAGAAGATTGGGGAAAGAGTTATAGCAAAGGTTTGAAATGGACTTTCAAGAAAGTAGACCATGGTCCCCTGTCACAAGGACTGATCCAGACGACCCACGGAGGAGGATATCCAGCTGGTTGGGGATGGGGGAGGGGGAGCATCAGAGAATTGGGGATAATAACTCATTGTTTGCCCACTAAATAATGTAACCCATTATGGACAATAAAAAAAAAAAGAAAGAAAGTAGACCAGAAGGCAGGAAACAGAAAATTCCAGACCAAGGTGAAAGTGTAATGACAGAAGGTCAGAGCTAACAAGTCACCCAAACACTGAAAGACTAGTAAGAAATTCAGTCTTGCCACAGAACTAGGTACTTCTATGGCAACAACGCAGAGTGACTTTGGACAGGCACTGAGAAGCCACCACTGAGGCCTCTGCAGTTCATTCACAAGCACCTGGGGAGTCAGTGAAGGGTCCTGAGCAGATGTGACAGACCTGACACTTTAGTGGGTGGTCCAGAGTGGTGTCATAAATAAATAGAAGGGCCATCCAGCTTGCTACTACATGCCTGTCCTCTGTAAAGGACATTGCAGGGTAGCCCTACATGTGCACTGTGAAGAGTCCTCTCTCTAGAGATGGGTACTAGACTCTTTAAGGAGCCATCTGACTGCCCAGCCAGGCAATTAAATGTAGAGGTGTCTGGAATGAATTTCTTAGGTGAAAATCATAAATCAATATGATCTACTTCAATAAACAATCCAGCTACTGACTCCCCATTGGCCCCTCGGCAGGGTGCAATTGTTTAGTTTAAAGGCAGCCAAACTCTTACTTAAATTAAGTGCCATCCCTGCTAAATGAAGACCAGATGTGCAAGCCAACAAAGGCATCTAATCAAGTCTAGAGAAAGGATTGCTGTAAATGAGAAACCTGGGGGAGGCTGGGATCAGTCCTGGGAAGGCAGGTGCTCCTGATGAGGGAGACTCACTTGGCAAGGAAAGGCTGAACCCACCCCAGGCCCATCCATGAAGGACCCTCATCAGGAAACAATCTCTAGACTCTGTGGAGGCAGTTAGAATCCCAACACTCATAAATTGTAGCTAGGGGAGTCAAACTTCCATCTTTATTTCCAAGCCCAATGCTTACAAGACTTCCCCAGCCAGAGCAAAGCAGGAGAGAGTGGTGAAGCCTCACACCTCACACCAGCCCAAGGCCTCACTGCCTCAGTACTTAAGGCCTCCTGCTCAACAGTGTATGAACTTTCTCTACCACATAAAGAAAAGAAGGTAAAGCTTTGGATTCCAGAAGCTCTCTTTTATGTATCATCTTGACCAGGGCCATCTTTTTGAGAGAGAGAGAAAAAGAGAGTGAGCGTGTGCACACACGCATGCACGCATGTATGCATGCACACACGCAAGTACGTGCTTACAGAGAGGCCAGAGGAATATCTCAGGTGTCATTCCTCTGAAGGGTCAGCCACATAGTTTTTTTGAAACAGGGTCTCTCTTGGCCTGGAGCTTGCCAGGTACTGACTGGCCAGCCAATCCCAGGGATCATCTGGGATTACAAAGGGCCACCACCAACCTTGCTCTTTTAGGTGGGTTCTGGGGATCTGACTCGGGTGCTCATGCTTACAAAGCATGTACTTTATGTGACTGAGCTATCTCCCCAGCCTTTTCTTTTCTTTTGAGCCAGGGTCTTGCTAGGTAGCCCATGCTGGCCTTAAACACCTTCTGAGTGCTGGGGTTATAGGTGCACCGCTATGTTCAGCAGATTGTGGGTTTTCCAGAGAAACAAAGGAAAGGAGGAGAAAGAGTGTGTACTCAGGAAAGGAGGCCTGGCAGCCCTGGCCCAAGCCTCTGCAGGATGCCAGCTCTCTTATCCCTTGCACATGGGTTTCTAAAAGTCTTCCCTGTTGATTTCAGTAGCTGTATGGGATGATGTTGCCAAGCTTGGCTGAGGGCCCAAGAGGAACAGGTTGGTGTGGAAGTTATACCTGAGCAGGCTGGCTCAACCAGCAGCCTCAAGAAGCATGGAGGGCTGGGACCAGTTTCAACAAGGTGTAGCTGATATAGACTACTGCAGATACTGTGAGGACAGACCTGAGCAAGAGGTCAAGGCTGCATTTAGTGGGTAGCACACACTGTCCAAGTAGCAGAGAATCCCAAAGAGGGTGTTAGAGTAGCAGTTTGCATCTGCCACAGGAAAACTTCTCGGAGCACCACCTATCACCTAATGCCTGACACTGTCAGAGACCTGCTTTAACACAGGCATTTCTTTTCTATGGTCTTATTTTGAGGCAGAACCGTGCTATATTTCAGTCCCCAGGCTTGAACTGGAAATCCCTCTGTAACCCAGGCTGACCTCAAACTCACGCCAATCCTCCTACCTCAGCCTCTGAAGTGCTGGGTGACAGATGTAAACCACCACACCGTCTATTGTTGATATTTCTGCACTAGTTACTTGAATTATGATGCAGTTCAACAGTGTCACCTAAAAGAAATAAAACCAAGCAGAGCATCAAATCTCACACCTGTCATTCAGAATGTGAGAGACTGAAGTAGGAGGACTGCTATGAGTTTAGGCTGGCTTGAGCTAATAGTGAGTTCCAAGTTAACCTGGACTAGCCTGAGGCCCTATATCTGAATGGATGAATGAAAGAGAAAACAAAACCATTCTTATTCTTTCCTGGTTTTTCTGTGAAATGACTTTCAAGTTCATATCTCTAAAATTCTGACTAGGATAAAGCAAGACCCTTCTTCAAAACAGCAACACAAAAGTACCAATGATAAAGCATTGTCTATGACAATGTCAGGTGTTATTAAGCCAAATTTTAAAAACATTAGCAACTATTCAAACCACCTTTCCTCACAGATCCTCCTGGGCCTGAATAAACAAAGAGCCACTTGGCTCTATAAGCATCAGAGAATGGGGAGACTGTTGACCAGGTCATAATATGAGCAGTCTGTGTCTGAGCTGCTGGGGAGTCCCCTTTTCCCAGAGGGGCTGCTGGACCTTGGGAGGAAGAAATGGAGGGAAGAGATTCGGGATACCTGGGGCAGGCCAGCCTGCCTTAGTAAAGAAAGGGAAAATGGAGCACACATGGTGTTCTCAGCTGACTGCCAAGGGCAGATGATATAGTTGCTCACTCAGGACCCATATCTCCAGCAAGCCAGATCCCACCTGGGTACTCCCACCATGGCAGCTAAGAGGAAAGCTCAGAGAATGGAAGCCAAGATCCCTATACTGTTCCCAGTAGGCCAAAGCCAGGTGTGACTCCACCACTGAACCATCCCTGGACAATGAGATGATGAAAGGCAGCAAAGCCAGGTGAGTGATCAAGGAGACAGGTCACATTAATGAGGGTGACTCCCAATGTACACGGCAGGGTTGAGCACCCTGTGGACAAGCCATTTGTCATTCCCACCACCAAGCACCATGCAGTTAAAATGCCTCCCCTGGGAACTAGGAAATTTCATGCAGCCCAGAGCCTGAGGAATAGCAGCTACTTCTTATTGACACTGATTAAATGCCAAGGGGCTGGGGGCTGCTCAGGATGCATGAAGTTGGCAGGTCTCTGCTCTGCAAACTTTCGGCCCAGACCCAATGGAGCCCCCAGACACAACCAAAGAAGCACTACCAGACAAGGGCTTCCTCCCTCCCAGCCAGTGGGCCTGGCCAAAGGGCTTATGCTGCCAACATGGCTGTTTTCTGGGTCCAGTCACTACCTACCAGCACATACACCTGTTAATTTACAAGACCCTCTATAAAATCTCTCATTGAACCATTCAGAAGTAAGTCTCTCAACCATGACCAGGATAGCTGGGGAAGTTTCTCTCCAACCACACAGGCAAGGGTGTAGGGAGGAGGTGCAAGCACTCACTGGGCATCTGGTATGAAGCACTTCAGGGCTAAAACCTGATAGTATTCCCGAACTTAGTTCTCACAGGGGTGACATCTTTGCTGCATTACAAAAGAGCCACCAACTGAATAATTCACCCCTTGACTCTCAGGATGAAAGGTATAGTTCCTGCTTTCCTGGAAGAAGAAAAGATACATTGTGCTAAGTGCAGAGACAGAAGTCTCTACAAGTAAGATGTCACATAAAACAATGGCAAGCTACTCTGCAGTCATGGTAAGCTTCTAGGAAAAAAACAAACAAACAAACAAACACCCTAACAGCAGTGGCTCATGGAAGACAAGAAGTTGAGTTGGGTCCTAAGGAGACAGGCTTCAGCCACCCAAAGAAGAGGGTTGGCTTCCAGGCAGACAGGAAGAACAGGAATATAGGTGGGCCCCAAGCAGGACATGAGAAAGAGCCTGACCATTCCTGGGCCTGAGGTGCTGGGCAGGACCCCCAGCACCTTGCTCAGTTCAGACTCCAGTCTGGAGGTAGGGAAACTTCAGCAGTGGCTTGAAGCAGGATAGCATCTACAGGACTATCTTCAGACCTCAGAGCAGAGGATGGATGAAAGGGAAACCAGTTAAGACACAGTGGCACTTGGAGAGCCTCTGCTTGTAGGTATAGGGAGGAAGACAGATCTTTGTGAAATATTTAGAAGATAAATCGGTAGGGTGACTCATGCAGGGACCAGTGACAGGAGTCTAAGGTGACCCTGAGGTTTCAAGCTTACATACTTCACTCACTGCTGTGAGCAAACACCTGACATGAAGCAGCTTAAGGAAGAGGTTTATTTTGGCTTAGCATTCCAGGTACTTTGCATCACCACAAGGAAGTTCTAACAGCAGGAGTCAGCTAGTCACCAAATGTCCACACTCTGGAAGCAGCAGGTGAAGAGGAAGTGGGACCCCCAGTAACCCACTTCCTCCAGCAAGGCTCCACCTCCTAAAGATTCCACCATCTTCCCAACAGCACCACCAGCTGGGGACAAAGTGTTCTAACATATTAACCTATGGGGGACATTTCACATTCAAACCACAATAGGTAGGTGACTTTCAATGGTATCAGTTGGCCTAAGAACAAAATACAGGGGACAGGGTTCAAAGCAAAGAGGAGGGACTGAGGAAACGATGAATCCCATTTTTGGCAGATTGAATTTAAGTTGCCTCTGTGACATCTAAATGGGGGTGTCACATAGGATGAATCTCAGGCTCTAAAAAGAAGTGTATAACAAGGACTAATACAGACAGCCCACGGAGGAGGATATCCAACTGATCAGGGAGGGGGAGGGGGGGAATTTGGGGAAGTTGGGATAACAACTCATGGTTTGCCCACTAAATAATGTAACTCATTATGGACAATAAATTTATATTTAAATTTTAAAAAAATTAAAAATAATAATAAATAAATAAGTAAAAAAAAAGAAGTGTATAAAAATCAAATAATGGTTTTATTTACACCTAGTGTTGTGCACTGTCTGGCAGTACTCCCAGACAGAAGACAGTTACAATGGGGATATGGATGTTACTATCTGGAGAAGCAAGGAGGGTGAGCATGCTCTGGTAGGATCTCCATGCCAGACTCAAGTCTTCATGCTCAACCATAGTGGTGCCATGTTGAGGTGTACGGTGAATTCTACATTCCCCACTCACCAGCTCTGTGAGCTAAAGTGAGCTGTTTAACTAACCTCCCTGTGCCTCAGCTTGCTCATCTATAAAATAGAGCAATGGATTTGCCTATACCACACAGAGCTGTTCTGAGGATCAAGCAATGCGATAGTTGCATACTTTGCATGCAGCCTGACATGGTGACATGGCACAGTGCAATCTAGACTCAGTCAATCTGATAGGGACAATCATAAAGTCGGATAGTTTAGCCTGACAGGGACAAAAGTAATGAGTTTGAGCAGTCCTATGACCCTTCTCTGTAAAACAGCAATAATACCCACTCTTTATGACGCTGTTAGAGACTAAGCTCTGACCACGGTGGATATGAAAATTCACTTAAACAACTATAAAGCATGGGAAAGTAACAAATCACCAGAGAGCAAAAAAATTTGCCCTCTTAGGGGCCAGAAATATAGCTCAGTTGGCAGAGGGCTTGCCTAGCATGCACAGAGCCCTGGGTTCAATCCCCAATAGCACATCAACCAGGTGTGTGACACATGCTAGAAATCCTAGGAGGCAAGAGAATCAGAAGTTCGAGGTCATCCTGAATTATATAGTGAATTTGAATCTGGCTACATGAACCAAGAGGAGAAGAGGGGAGAGGAGGAGAAGAGAGGCGGGGAGAGAGAGATGAAGTGGGTAGGAGAATGAAGGGGTGGGGAGGGGAGAAAAGGAGGAAGACAGGAAAGGTTAAGATGAGAGTAAAGTAGAAGAAATTTTAAAAAGTTGGCCCTCTTCACTGTGTGGTGCTGAAGATGTTTCATTCTATGGCATCACACCCTTGTCCTACATATGCTGTTTGTTCCCAGGAGGAAGCTGGCAGCACACCAAAACCCATGTTACAAGCTAAGTGCAAAAAGTCACAGTGGACCAGCTTGATCTATCAGACCCTGTTTCAAAAAAATATCACATAATAAGACTGGGAAGACGTTAGTACAGGGGTTGCTGCACAAGCGTGAGGACCTGCGTTCAGATCCCCAGCACCCACATAAAAGCATGGTGGCCCACGCCTGTAATACCCAGACCCCAGGGATTCACTGGCTAGCTAAGCAAGCAGAATCTGTTAGCTCCAGGTTCAGTGAGAAGCCATCTCAAAAAATACAGTGGAGGGCTGGAGAGATGGCTCTGTAGTTAAGGAGTTTGCCTGTAAAACCTAACCACCTGAGTTCAATTCCCCAGTACCCATGTAAAGCCATATGCACAAATTGGTGCATGCGTCTAGAGTTCATTAGCAGTGGCTAGAGGCCCCAGTGAACCCAATCTCTCTCTCAGTCTACCTCTCTCTGCTTGTAAATAAATAAAAAAAATTTTTAAGAGAAAATACAGTGAAGAAAAGCTGAGGATGATAATTACTCAACAACCACCTCTGTCCTCCACACCTATGTGCATGTGTACTTGCACACACACGGGTGCGCGCGCGCGTGCGCGCGCGCGCACACACACACACACACACACACACACACACACACACACACACACAGCCAAACAGGTGCAAAAACACCTTTTAATCCACAGGAAAAATCCTTTCCAGCTGAACCAAGGAGTGAAATAATAATGCATGCCATGACATGGATGGACCCTAGAAATGTTCTGCTTAGTGAGACAGGCAGCATAGAAGGGCAAGAATCATGTCAGATGTCACTTGTCAGATGTCACCTGTGTGTGGTCTCTAGAAGAGGGAACTCCAAGAAACCTTTTTGTTACAGAACAAAGTCCAGGGCTGGGGGAAGAAGTTACTGTTTAATGAAAGTAGAATTTAATGAGCACAGGGTTTGGGCAGCAAGGGGTACAAAATATTGTGATGTATTTAATCCCACGGAGTCATACACTTATAAATGGCCAAAATGGAAAAATATATTTATATATAAACATATATTTAAAGCCACAGAAGTCATCAAAATAAATAATAAATAAATGTTCAATGCAACCCATTGCCAATGCAAGGAACAAGAACAAAGGGTCCTCAATGGCTGTTTAGTATAGCAGCAATGAACTGGCTTTCATCATATTCTTTCCACAGCAGACTGTTGCTTCAGAAGGACACCCACCAGCTGGATTTGGTGCATACCTATAACCCTAGCTACTCAGCAGGCAAAGGCAGTTGGAGGATCACTTGGACCTGCAAGTTCAAGATGAGCCCGAGGCAACATAATAAGACCCTATCTCAATATATGTATGTACAAGAACTTAGGCTGAATAGGACAATATTCAAATACTCCCATGGACACTCAAGGACACTGTTTCTTACTCTTGAATACAAATGGCTGTAATAAACCAAGGCACCTTATTTAAAAGCAAGCATGTGTTGGGCTTTGATAACAACTCCTGGCTCTTAGGTTGCAGCCCTGTTCCAGATTTAAAACCATTCCTGAATCACTCACCTCAGGAACAGAACCAAACTCCCCCCACAATGACTTCCAGTCTGGTTCAAATTTAGGGAAGAAAGAGTTCAATTTGCTCACATGTGGTGAGGTACTAATTTTAG
>PVHP010033379.1:0-19724 GCA_004024765.1 Zapus hudsonius
CAGGAAGACACCCTAGCTATGTTTTAACCAGACTTCCAGATGCTTCTGAGACCCTCAAAGCCCTGGTGTAACAGCTTAAGCCACAGCCCAGATGCTGGTCTTCCAGAGATTAATGCTTAACTGGGCTTCGGAGAACTTCTGCTTGTCTTAGTGTATGAAATAAACTTGTTCTGACTGTTCTTTCACTATGTTGGCAACCACTAATATCAACCGGTTCAGCATTGGATAAGGAACAAACACAATGTATTTCTGCTCTTGTAAGTGGTTTAATGTGTCTGAAGCATCCAATCCAGTAGGCTTGTGTGCAGTGCCTCCTACAGCCTGGGCTGGGTCACGAGCCCTGTTGGGAGTACGTCTACAGTGCAGCACAGGAAGAAAACCAGAACACCATGCCCACTTCTATCCTTGGCTATGGGAAGGGCAGTGCCTTGTAATATGACCGCCAAATCACAGTAATAAGAGGACATAGCTTTAGTTAGCTCATCTAATTTGGTCTGTAATTTAAAATTGGACAAATGTCTAAGGATACGTTCAGAAAATCTAACTTTGCCTGGTGGTATAATGTCAAGGAAAATGATAGCTCTGATGGACATAGCCATCCAGAGTTTGGTTGGGTACAGCTACATTCATGGGTCATCCAGAAAGCACTAACTTATTGATCTAAGAGACATGGTCTCAATGGCTAAGGCAGTTTTAATATTTTGAAAGCTCTATTCCACATCAACCCCCACAGCCTCCTTTTTCCTATTTTCTGTGATAAAGGTGACTTGTACTGTTGCTTTTCAGGTGGCTTGGATTGGGGCTTCAAATTAATTATTAGATAACAAAATAAGTTTAAAGTCGTTCTTCCCCACTGCAAAGTATGTACACAGTTGATCCTGGAGACAGGTGGAACAAAAGGGAATTTGGGAGAAATCTAGCTTATCTATACCAACATAATAGGCGCAAGTGCAGGTCAGGAATAAAGAAGCTTGGGCTCAGTCCCATCATTCTCTTATTCATCATAGGAGTTGGGGCAGTTCATTAACTCTTTAGATTTCACTTTCCTGGGAGCAAAGTGGGGATGTTAGTAATGTCTCTATCTTAATGCTATTATAGAGCTGCAGGAGATGATATATGCAAGGAATCGCCATGAGTTTATGAGCCAAAGCTAATTAACGTGTAATTTCTAGAGTCTACTTTACAAATGCTTTCAACAGTTTCCAGTTGGCTCACAACTTCCCTTCTTTATCTTGGTTTACTTGTCCAAGGAGAGCATCGCATTAGAGACGTCCCAAGTAAATGAATGCTTTCTTCATTACTCATTTCCATGAATAGCTACGGCTTTGCAATATATTTTTCTTATCACTATTAAGCTTGTGTGATTAAACATTACCCAGCCACAAAACACTTAAATTGCATTCCTTGAATGTTATTTATAGTCTAGATCAACATTAGGAAATCTGGCATTGCACCAAGGCCTCCGCCTAAAAAGAAACCAAGTCAATGTCAAAACAATTACTCTAAGGAAGCAATCGCCAGTGAATGAAAAACTTAATTTTGTGCGTGAGTCTGTGAAGAATGCAAAGAATTTTACTATTATAAGATATAATTATACTCTAAAGCAGTGTCTGTCTCTATATGTGTGTGTACATATATAAAATATCTAAGTTTAGGCAAGATATATATATACATACACATATATGTATATATGTATATTTACACAATCTTAAGCAGAACAGGCAGATTACATGGCTGATCCCTGTATTAATATTTCAAATTAATTTTTGTTCTAGATATGAATGCAAACGAAGACTCCATCTTAGCATCAGAGAATCTGCATTGTACTGTCCTGTGTTCTCCTACCTTGTGGTAGATTTAAACTTTCCTATGCCTTTTCCCTGGTTCACACTAAGTGAGGTAGTTGTCCCCATTCATGGACATAGTATGAGACATATTTGTGCATTAATTCATCCAACATATTCTGATGTGAGTCAGACCTACCTATTCAGTCAGAACAGGCTGTCGGCTACTTTCGCTTGCATGTCAGGACACACTCGTGGGTGCATAAACACATTAAAATTCTCTAGCTGTGAGCTGGAGAGATGGCTCAGAGGTTAAAGGTGCTTGCTTGCAAAGCCTGATAACCTGGGTTTGATTATCCATTACCTATGTAAAGCCAGATGAACCAAGTGGCACATGCATGTGGAGTTCATATGCAGTGGCAGGAGGCCATGGCTCCTTACTCTCTCTCTTCCTGTCTTCTCTCCTCATCTTTCTCTCAAATAAATATTTTCAAAAACCACCTGTCCCAACACCACTGCCTGCATCTACGCACACACCTAAATATGGAGACAGACTCCCTTCTCCTTCTCTAACTCATCCTCCACATGAGGGGAAGACTGGCACACACAGGGAGACAGTGTGGCCTGGCCCAGACCCTCTGTGTAACTACAGACAGGAAAGTTGGCTTGGGCCAAAGATCACAATGATAAAGGAGAAACTGCTGGTGACAGTGAACAGAAAAATGAATGGTGTTTTGGAAAACACCTGTAAAAGCTTCCTTGGCCACTGTGGACTTGGAGAGATGCAGATAATAGCTCCTATAAGAAGCTTAATTCTCTGGCACACTGCAGCCCCTTGCTGGTGTTAACTGGTGATAGAAGAGCTCCATAGAGCAATATTTACATGAAAAACTGTATGGCAAAGATGGACAGTAGAGACTGGGGTATTTCAGTGATGAAGCAAATGGATTTTAAAACCAAATCAACCTACACTTGCCATTTACTACCAGTGTGATTTTCTTAAGGGCACCCAATCTCTCTTATACATTCTCCATATGTGTTAAAGAAGGATAATACTGGAGCTGGAGAGTTGGCTCAGCAGATAAACTGCTTGCCTGCAAAGCCCAACAACCCAGGTTCCATTCCCCAGTACCCACATAAGACCAGATATACAAAGGGACCCATGCATCTGGAGTTCCTTTGCAGCAGCTAGAGGCCCTGCATGCTCATTCTTTATCTCTCTCTCTTAATGTCTCTCTCTGTGTGTCTCTGTGCTTGCAAATAAATAAATAAGAATAATACTTGTCATAGTCAGCCACACACCACTGGGATGAATCTTCAAACCAGGCACAATTTGGGGGAGGAAAGTATTTATTGAAACTACAGATTGAGGGGAAGTTCCATAACAGCGAAAGAGGCTGGCCCTCTTTCATAGGTCCTAGCAGAGAGAGAAATCTATTACCAACATCACATACAGAACAGCAAACAGGCAGGAAGACCAAAGAGAATTTTTTCTCCTTTCTATAGCCCTAGGGTGGGGTTTTGCAATTCTATCCCAGACTTAGTGGCTTCCTGAGTCTCTGGAATTTCCTTCCTGCACTGCCCACATAGGAAAGGATGTTTACTTCTAGCTCCTTTGAGCTTCTTTACATCCTGCCCCTTTGCTAAGAGGCTGCCTTCCTGTAAACATACTCAGGGACCCACCCAAGATTACTTGAAAAGTCAAGTTGACAACAAAACTTAATTTACATAGCATTTTTAAAGAAACCAGTGTGTGTGTGTGTGTGTGTGTGTGTGTGTGTGTGTGTGTGTGTGTGTGTGTGATGCTGGAAGTACAGTGAGCACCCAGAAAACAGCTACTATTATTATCATTGCTATCTGTTATAGTTTGAATCTATGTCGCCCATAGACTCAGTTGTTTTATTAAAGCTTGTAACTTGGGTCTCCAGCTGTCTGACTGGAAAGGGTGTCACGGGGGCAGGTCCTGGGGTCGGGCAGACCTGATTTCCAGCCCAAAGGTATGCAGAGAGGTTTGAGCTCCGCCACGGGCCCCAGCTGCTTGCTGCCAGTTTGTGTTTGCTGCTTTTGGTGTTTGCTGGCTATTTGGTTGTTTCTCTCTGTTTGAATGTGTGGAAGCAGCGTCCTCCACCACTGAAGGAATTTCCCCCTGGATCTGTAAGCTTGAAATAAATCCCTTCCTCCCTAAACTGTGCCTGGTTTGGATGTTCATCCCAGCAACAGGAAACTGACTACAACACTACCCAACATCATAAATCAACACTTAGAGAAGTCAGGCCTGGTAGTGTAGAGCTGTAATCGCAGCACTTGGAAGTCTGAGGCAGGAGAATTGCCAGCTCTATCTGAAATACACAGTAAGTGATGTCTGTGTTCAAAAAATAAAGACTTTGATTTTTTTTAAATGTGCTCTCTCTCTCTCAAATAAATAAAATAAAATAAAAGGGCTGAAGAGATGGCTTAGCAGTTAAGGCGTTTACCTGCAATGCAGAAGGACCTGAGTTCGAGTCCCTAATGCCCACATAAAAGCCAGATGCACAAGAGGGCGCATGCATCTGGAGTTCATTTGCAGTGGATGGAAGCCCTGGTGTGCCCATTCTCTCTCTCTCTCTCTCTCTCTCTCTCTCTCTCTCTCTCTCTCTCTCTAATAAATAAATGAAATAAAAAATGTGAATGCAGGGCTGGAGAGATGGCTTGGCAGTTAAGGCACCTGTCTGCAAAACCTAATGACCCAGGTTCAATTCCCCCGTACCCATGTAAAGCCAGATGCACAAAATGGCACATTCATCTAGAGTTCATTTGCAGTGGCTGGTGGCCCTGGCACACCCATTCTCTCTGTCTCTCTTCTCTTTGTCTCTCTCCGTTTGCAAGTAATAAAAAATATTTTAAAAAGTGACTGCAGAGATACATGATTATGGTCCCAGCTACTGGAGAAGCTGAAGCAAGGGGGTCACTTAAGCTGAAAAGCTCAGTACCACCCTATCCTAGACAGTGTAGCAAGACCCCACCTCTTAGACAAAAGTGAAAATCAAAACAGAAAACCTTAGGTAAGGCACTTCATGCATCTCTAGCTGCTGTGTCCTCTCCTCATGGTATACAGAAGGTGCCTCTGGAGTTACCCACATGCGCCATATTCTCATGTGGTAAAGGGGATTCTGGGACTGTGGTTAAGCTAGAGATCCCAGTCGAGGGGATCACCTCCTGGATTATCCAGGTGATTCCTCTTAAGAGGCAAGTGTGTGAACAAAGATGGAGCTGTGAAGATGGGAACAGGTTGGGATGAGGCCGGTTCTGCACCCAAGGACTGTGGATGGCTACGAAAAGCACCCAGAAATTTGACCTCTGACTGCCAAGTACGTAAGATAAGGAATTTGCGTTGTTTTAAGTCTAAGACTTTGGTAATCATGTTAGAGAACGAAAAGGAAACTAATACATTTATTAAAGTAAGAACCTAGTTTCTAAAATTGCCAACTCTGGATGTTTAGACAGAAAGTAGAAGGAAGTGATGTGAAGTAGGAAAAAAAAGTAGGTTTGGTTCAAGGACCTTTCACATAAATTTAAAAACTGAGTAAATTAAATAGACATTCAATTCTACAGCTACAAACCTTAAGAAAAACCTTGTGGTGGTACAGACCAGTGTTGCTAGAGAAATCAAGTGAAGATAAATTTGATTATTCTGCAAATGCACACCCAGTACTAACTCTGCTTTTAAAAAAATTATTTCTTTACTTAATTACTTATTTGAGAGAGAGAGAGAGAGAGAGAGAGAGAGAGAGAGAGAGAGAGAGAGAGAATGAAGACACTCCAGGGCTTCTTGCCACTGCAAACATACTCCAGATGTATGCGCCACCTTGTACATCTGGCTTTACGTGTTTACGTGGGTCCTGGGGAATTGAACCCTGGCTGTCAGGCTTTGAAAACAAGTGCCTTTAACCGCCAAGCCATCTCTCCAGCTCAGAAGTCTTTTCACACAATTTCTCTGTCAGTGCTTCTGGCTATTGAGTGGGGACTCCTGTCTCAGAGATCCTCAGCAAGGTCCCGCTTGCTGTGCGCCTTTCCAACACTAGGTGGCAGAGCTAGTCCACTGAGAGCGAGGCTAAGGGAGGCTTTTCAACTAAACTCCCTGAGCTGTGAACCAGAACTGACTAAGCTTGGGAGATAGACAGAAGTGCTAAAAGGTACAACCATTGGTTGTCACATATGGAATTTATCATATTTAGAAAAGCCACCTCCTGGCCCCAGAGCCCCTGCTGATGAACTGAGGGCTGATAATGCTGTTCGCAGCCAGACAATTTTCTGGCAGGTGTCTTTCTAAAAACAGATGTGGTGCCAGCACACTCCCACCATGACCTACAGCATTGCTGCACCGTCCGCCAAACGTGCTGAGATTCATTTCAACACGAAGGAAAGTCTCGGACCTGCCAAATATCTCCATATGTTTATCGAATACTTTATGATCCATTATTCCTACAGGGTAAGCTCTCCGCCTAGTCTACGCCGAGAATAAGCGGTAAGAAAGTTCATTGACAGTGTGCCAATTCATCTTCAAAATCTCCCATCCTGCAACGCAAGTTTCAAGTTCAGCAGAAGGAAGGAAGGCAAGTAATGTCTGCTTGTCTGCTTTAAAAGTCTGGCGGCCCTTGAGGGAACAAAGGGAGATGGTAGGTAACGTTACACAGTTGATGACTTTACAGTAACCCACAAACTTCTGTTCCTCATCACAATAAAACATAAAACTACCCTTTGTTTCTTAGCGAATTTTCCAGAACATGGACATCTCGACTTGAGCAATGGATGTCTGTGTGCAAATCAAATTTGGGGTGAATGGCACTCCGAGAGCCCCCAGGGAGCCTCTGCTAGCTCTTTCCTTTGCTGGTTTACGAAATGCACAGATCAAGGCTCCTGACTTACCTTCAGATTCTCAGCAAGCAATAGCTGAAACTTTGTTGTTTGTTAATGTCCAGGCTTCAGAGAGCTTTATGGTGACAAGTCTTTTAGCAAATCACACACATCAGGTGTGTCACCCACTGGAAGCTTTGCATTTATTTTCTTAAAGTTAAACAGGAATGATGTAGGCACTGCTGATTGGAGTCTGCATTTTCCTAACCTCCCCATCTTGGATTTCTCATTGGCACTGTGAACTTAGTGCTAAGGTGAAGTCTTCTGAAATTCCAAGTCTGGCCCTGCTGTTAAAATGCAATGTATGGAGTGCAGAAAAATAAAGAATATGGAAAAGAAACCCACGCTACCAACTTTGCTTATAATGAACACAGATAATGTGCCAAGCATAGACTGAACAACTTAATAATATTCCAAAGAACCTGCAGGAAAAGTGAGGAGGGTCTCTGTGTCCACCCATTCCCACACTAAAGAAACTTCTCTAGTATCATCTAACAGGAATGATTGACCTTTCATGTCTGCTCAGCACTTTGCAGCCTGGCTGCCTTATTTGGCTGGGATTTTTAATGTTCTCTCTTCTAAATTATCCAGCAGATTCTAAGCCCAGTTCCCCAGTCAGTAAATCGTGACTTTTACAATCCTCTGTACGCACATATGGACTCGGGATAAAACGAACACTGATTTTAGAAGCCAGAAAGGTTAACAGAAGAGTTGGGGAGGGTCGACACACCTAGGCAACTTCTTTTTAAATGGAAGACAGCATAGAAAGTTCAGAGGAATGAGGCTGGGGTATTACCCCAACTTTCCAAAATTCTTCTATAATACGAGTATGGAAGGTCACATACACACACACACACACACACACACACACACACACACACACAAGTCTGGGGAAAAATGTAACAGTTGAGGGGAAAGTAGTCTCCATGTGCTTCCACATTGTGGAACGCTGCTGTTTTATATATGTCTACAACCCCAAGGGTATTTTAAAGCCAGACCTAGAAGGGAGTTCAGGTCTCCTTTTTTTCTAAAGTTTTCCACTGCACCTTCTGCCCAGCTGCGCAGCCAAGTTCATTTAAAGGGAAGAGGGCATCAGAGGGGGCGAGAGGACAGGGGGACAGACAGACAGAGGAAGGCTAGCTTTTACAGTAACTCCGCAAAGGCTTTCATGGAGAGCAACTTCTTTCCAGGAATGGGTATTTTTTTAACACCTCTTCCAATGGCATCTGTTAATCATCTCTCTCTCTCTCTCTCTCTCTCTCTCTCTCTCTCTCTCTCTCTCTCTCTCTCTCTCTCTCTCTCTCTCTCACACACACACACACACACACACACACACACACACACACACACACACAAGTAGACAGCGTTGCATTGACACCCCGAAGCAAACTCGGTTCCTGCTGGCCTGGACGCTGGCCCATGCCTGGGGCAGGGTGATTGGTGTCCCCAAGGACCCAAAGCCTCAGTGGACCCTGACCTGCGCGGGTCCAGCCTGGCTCCTGGGCCGTCCAGGCTCGGGGGTCGCTTCCTTACCGGGGAGGTTGATGGGCGCCAGGCGGCCGCGGTGCTGGCGAGGGGGTCCCGGCCGGAGCTGGGGAGCCGCGCACGGATGGGGACGGCAGCCGCGCTGCGCCTCTGCGCGCCCGGCCGGCCGGTGGGAGGTGGGAGGAGAAGGGGCGGCGTCGCCAGCACCGAGGGGAGGGTGTCCCCCGGCATGGCATCCCCGCCCCGCTCTGAGGGTTGACAAAGCCCCTGCGCCCAGACTCGTCCTTAACAAAGAAGCCGGGCGTGGGGACGCGCGCCTGCATCCCTGCGCTCACTCGGGAGGTGGAGCCAGGAGCATCGGGAGTTCAAGACCAGCCTTGGCTTCATTCGAATCGAGGTCGAGGCCAGCCTGGGCTGTCACATAGGACCTGAAGAAGACATCATGGGGTGGGGGGCTGCAAGCAGTCCCGCTCCCTGGGGGCTTCCTTTGGCACCAGAACCATCTCAAGAACAATCCGATCAGTCCCCAAACAGTCCAAGCTGTTTTCCTGACATTTGCTTTCCCGGCATTGATTTCCCAATCAATCAATGTCAGCGCCCAGGGCGGGGTCACCTCTAGCCCCAAATTCCTACCCATCTTAATCCCCAAAACAGACTGGAAGCCTGGACTCTCCTGCCGCACCCCGGGCCGCCTGCAGGGGGAGCGCCAGAGTTTCCCTCTGCCAGAGACCAGAGGAGACCTAACATCTTTCTTTCTTTTACCTTCCTCCTTATGGCAGGTGAACCTTTGAGATGGAGGTTGTTTAAGAAAGAGGAATGAGCCTGGGGTGTTGTAGGGAATGTTGCCAACATATTCAGCTTTGACAAGGAAGCTAGTCTGGAGCCAGAGGACAAAACTTCAGTCATTGTGTTAGGGATGTAGTTCAGAGTTTTATCCAGTCCCAGAACCTGGGTTCCTTCTTCAACACTGAACAAAACAACAATAAAAACAGACACCTCTGCCCTGATCCTCATGGCAGGGAGATCAAGTAAGTTCACAGTTACTTCCGTACAGCAGAAGGCCCTGGCATATCGCAGAACACTCAGATTTCTCAGGTGTCTATGGACCTTTAGACAGAATGAGATCATAACGTGGACAGTTATTTCACTTAGCATTTTCTTATATGCATTAACCCACATGATCTTAATCCATTAGTAGTTTTTAATCTCATCTGATAGAATTGGTTTGAAACTCTTTCTCACCAATTATAATCCTCATATGCATCTCTAAATCACCACTATGCATCATAGGATGTAGCACGTCTTATTTGCTGATTTTTGTATTGAACTAAAAAAAAATGTTGTCTGGTGCCAGGCACGGTGGCACATAACTTTAATCCCAGCACTTGGCAGGCAGAGGTCGGAGGACAGCCTAAGACTACATAGTGAATTCCAGGTCAGCAAGACCTTACCTTGAAACACCAAATAAATAAATAAAATGTTTTCTAGTCACATGGAGAAAGCCAGAGGCTTAGAACAGGAATTCTTTCTGATGTAATCTCTGTGTGCTATGAGTGGGCCTCAACTCACCTGCACAAGAACTCACCTGCACGAGAAGGGTGAGCTTGGGGTGTTCAACAATGTGCAGTTCTTGAGCATTTTGCAGATTCTGTGCGGTACACATTCAGAAGGATTTGGTACACAGGTCTGGTTCTTTTGATTCAGTGAGCATAACCCACCACGATCACATGAAGCAGACTTGGAGGACTCATGAATCTTCCTGAGTCATTACCCTGGCTGTGTGCATGCATGTGCCTGTGTGTTCCATGCTTTACCTCATCTGCTCCTGGAACTTGGTCTTCATTGCTTCTATGCTCCCAGGAGTCTGCCATCTCACCAAATGCTTCTCTCCTGGCCTGCTCTAGCCCACCAGGCTATCCGTGACCAGTGTGAACAATCCATATGCAACTCTATTCTGAAAGGCTTCTAGCCAATCCATCGGTTCCCTGTAGTCATGATGGCGCTACAATTTCCCCATGCTTCCCAACCAGATGTCCACATGTGAGTGAATGCTTTATACAATAGTACTTCTACACTTTTAGGTAATAATTCATTGGAGCGAATGTTGCAAACATTTTTAATGCATAAAAAACTCATAGCAATGTTTCTAGTCTTCTTTCTCCAATGTCCTGGTCTTCAATATTTGACTATCTTTGAATATTATAACTGTCGTGACTGAATACTTTATCTAATTACTTTGAATACAATCCAAGCCCTTTTAATGCACTCAGAGAACACATAAGGACCCAGCTAAATGGAGGTGTTTGTATGCTCCTTCAGATCTAACACTAAGAGTCTCTATACATCATCACATTTTAGCTTCTTAGGGACATTGAGGCCTCAACAGAAGAGAAGGGGTGACCATTGTCAGTTCACTACTGAGATTCCCTTTTTTCTACACTCAATCTCCCAAAAGACTTAGGCCAAAATAGAATACTTCCTTTTTCAAGGCTAAACTTTCTTTACAGTGGAAACATACTTGGAAAATTTTAGCTATGGAAGGACAGGAAGAGGAGGTATTTCATGGTTCATGGTCAAGGTTTAAGAGATGACTCAACCTTGTAGAAAGCATGCACTGTGGAATCTTCCTTGTGAACTTTTTTTAAAAAATACTTTATTTATTCATTTTCAAGCAGAGAGATGAGAGAGCGAGAGAGAGGGGGGGAGAGAAAGAGAGAGAACACTAGGGCTACCACCTTGTGGGTCTGGCTTATGTGGGTACTGGGGAATTGAACTGGGGGCCTCAGGCACTGGAGTCAAGTGCCTTAACCACTGAGCCATCTCTCCAGCCCATTTTTTAAAATATTTTATTTATTCATTTTCAAGCAGAGAGATGAGAGAGAGAGTGTGTGTGCTTCCTTGTAAACTTTTAATCCCAAGGTTTTATCAGAACCTTTTATTCATTTGTGTGTTTAAGAGTTCAGGGCCCCTTGGTTAAGGCACATCAAGAAAAAATTAAGCAGATGTATAAGAAAGAAAAGATAAGGGGACATTTGTCTTCAGATTAGATTTATACTAATAGAAGGGCTCTATGAACAGCTAATCTGAGAAGCAGGTTCTGGCTCCCACAAACCTACAGAACTGTGACTTTCACTGGCTTTCTGCACAGCCCTAGGAGAAGCGATGATGATGCGTTACTAATTAATATCTGAAGGTTGGGTTTCTTGGTGCCATCTTCCTCCATTTGGACCTGTTTTCTATGATGGGTGGTACTGGCATTCTCTTCCTTTGTGACAGAACTGGACCTGGGAACTTGTCACACTGTTTTGAAATTCTTCCCCTGTCTGCCTCCCAATAGAAGAAGGATAGAGGAGCATAGCAGTGGTGTGTCCAGAGCTAAGTACAGTGTCTGAAAATTGGGTTCTGATAACTGCTCACTGAGAAAATGAAAATGCCTCTAAAAGTGGACCCACAGAGAATCCACGTCACTGTCATTTTCAGTCTAGATCACTATAGACATCACTATGATGAAATCTAGACCATCCTAGGTAGGCATTCATGAACCACCTAACAGGACACGATCTAGGAATTTCAGCCAGGACAAAACCAAGGCCCCAACTAGTGGCCTGTCTGTGGGAGACAGATCTGGCTGGAAGACAGAGACACTCATAAAGCTGAAGTCACAGGAGTGTAAATTGGGGCTAATGGAGCAGAATCATTTATACTTCAAACTTGGATGTCCATAATGGATCGGTTTTATTTTTTACTATGACCACATAATGGGGATAAACAACTAGGGAAGACTTTCAGTAAAGATCTTTATCAGGGTCAGAAGGAGCCTGGGCAAGCCACGTGTTTAATCATGTATCCCATCAGGGAGAAGTGTGTGTGTGTGTGTGTGTGTGTGTGTGTGTGTGTGTGTGTGTGTGTGTGCACGTTCTGCTGGAGGTGAGTTCCTTGTACAAACCAGGCAAACCTTCCACCAATCTTCACCCCCACTTCCCAAGCCGTTCCCTGATATGACCCCTCAATACGGGACTAAACTCATGTTGGGTAACAATAACACATTCATTTAGGGCACATTTGAGGTTGGAAAGCAGAGGTTTAAAGCGGAATGCTACCCCTTATTAACCATGAGATTTGGAAGCAAGTTCCTTAAATTCTCTAAGCCTCTGTTTCCTCAACAACAGGAACGCTTGGCCTGATCAAACCGACCTGGAAGAGTGAGAGTGAGGGTGAATGGGAAAATGACCAGGAATGTCCCTAGCTGCCACACGTGTGGTGCACAGTGTGTCGAGTCACATCCAGCTCCACAAACCCAGAGAATTGCCAAGGAGCAGAGTGGTGTGGTGACAGGAGTCACCGACTTTGTGCCTTCCTGTTATTCCCAGGGGAGACCTGGGAGCCCCTAACGCATGGCTTCTCTTGGCTACGCTTTCCTTTCCCTGTTCTATTTCACCCTGCAGAGACAAAGGTAAGTAAGAAAGTCAAACAGTCTACAAGGAATAACGCTGCACATCTGTAATCCCAGCTACTCAGGAGTTGAGGATTCTAAGCCTGCGGTCAGCCTGGCCAGCATAAAGCAACATCTGCAAATTCCAGAATGTTTAGTGAGGCGCTGAACAAGGCCACGAGGAGAGGAATGAGAAGAGAGTCACCAACAAGCCGGGCCACATTTGATCTATAAGACAAACATCTCAAACTGCAGATTCATTTGAGGCCACTAGTAAATTGGAATTTTTCCATGAAAGTCTATAAAACTGATCCCAGGGTTCTTTTTTTCCAAGTTTTTTTTTTTTTGGTAAGACATTAGATTAGCTGAGTCTGGCCACATTCCTCCGTGGCAGTTGTCAGGTGAAGAGAAGCAGGAGCTAATGGTGCAGATGGCCCTGGGCCTCTTGGTCTGGAGCTTGGGCCCCTCCTGTTCTCAGCTCCACGTGCATCTGAGCATGACTTTCTCATGGTCCTCAAGGCCTGAAGCTGATGGAGCTACCAGGAAGGATGGGATCAGTCTGTGCATTAGAACGGTGACCTCACACAGGGAGAAAGCGATGGGGCAGAGTAGCAGGACTCAGGTGCAGTCCAGAGTACAGCTAAGAGGCCACGGCCATGGCCCAGGTGAGACGCGAGGAAGGTACACACTAGGCATATCATCCCAGAGACGGGAAGAGGGCGGGTCCCAGAGAGATGTCAGGGGTGAAACGGAGTGAACTTTTGGCTGAATGTGGGGTGTGAAAGGGCCATGAATTGGGGAACGTATTGGAATCATTTTATATAATAGCTGAAAACAGAAACAAAGCAAACGGCTCTGAAAGGGAAGGTTTCACACACTGTGGAACATCCTTATGTTAGGAAGGGTTCCTGTCACTCTCAGGGATACAGCAGACCCACGTTGGGTTAGAGGGACTTCCTCAGGGTACAGATAAAGGAAGTACATAAAGGAACACATAGAATGATCCCAACAATAGAAAGTGACATATGTATGTATGTGTAGATATGTATACATACATATGAGGTATGTCTGGGTTTGATTATGATAACTGAATCAAGGAGAATATGGAAAATGTGGGGAGACGTGAAAGAAACAAGGAAAGAGGAAGCAAAAACTTTATGTTGTATTTTTAAAAGACTGCATTTTAAAAGAATGCATATGAGACTTTTTTGTCAAATTGCAGATGTGTACACTCGAAAGTTGTAGAAGATTTTTCTAATGAGCTTTAGGAATGTCAATGATTTTAATTTTCATATATTATGGATTTCATATAACATTGGTATAAAATCCCTGTAATATGTGAAATAAACTACATAAAGCTAAAGTCTATTGGGCTAGGGGTGTAGCTCAGTGGTGAAGTGTTTGCCTTGCATGCCCAGTGCCCTAGCTTCCAACCCCAACTGTACAAAAACAACAGAAAACAGGAAGGAAGGAAGGAAGGAAGGAGAAAGGAAGGGAAGGGGAGGGAGGGAGGGAAGGAGAGAAGGAAAGAAAGAAGGGAAGAAGTAAGAAAAGGAGGAAGGGAGGGAGGGAGGAAAGGAGGGAAGAAGGGAGGGAGAAGAGGAGAAGGAAAGAAAGGTGGGAAGAAGTGAGAAAGGATGAAAGGGAAGGAGGGTACTTCAACATTCGTTTCATATTAAGTCTAAATCCTGCTTCAGCTATTTCTCAACTAATAAATAAATGTAGGCCATCAATTTTAAATAAATAAATAATCTAGGCAATCAATTTCTCTCAACTTGCTTTTTCTTACTTGAAAAGGGGGAATGATCATCTCAAGCTCATACAAAGCTCATTTTGTACAGGGCTTGTCTTGCCAGCAACATAAGGACGTGAGTTTGATCCCCAGAAGCCCTTTAAAAAAGCTGGACTTGGAGGTAGTGAGTGCAGGTGTGTAATTCCAATGCTCCCCAGGTGGGGACAGAAGATTTCTGGGCTCACTGAGGAGATAGTGTAGCCTAACTGATGAACTCCAAGACACAATCCCTGACGAATGGCAGGCTCTCCACCAATGACAGCGATTGTATTTAGTGCTCTCTGAAGCCACGCTCAGTCCTGCTCCCAGGGGAACGTGAATGATGGTGTGGACCATGGCCTCTAGCTGCTCCCTAACTCTTCTTCCCAGACCAAGATGCTGGCCTGGTGCCTCCTCTGCTTCTAGACTTTGACCGGCTGATTGAGGCCAGGAAAGAAGTGCTGAGCTGCAGTTCACTATGTTATTTCAAAGGTCACACAGTTGCTTTCTCTGCCTTGCTCACTTCTTCAGTTAAAAAATTACTTCTGGCCTGGCATGGTGGCACACGCCTTTAATCCCAGCCGTTTTGGAATTGGAACCTTGTTGTAGGTGTGTTGTTGGGGGCGGGCTTATGGGTATTACAACCAGCTTCCAAGACTATACTTTCAGGGATCATTTCTATAGTCGGTGACCAGCTTCCCCTTGCCAGTGTTTGGCACACCTTCCTGCCACTGTTTGCCACTTGCTGAGGCAGGAAGTGATGCCCAGCCTCTGCTCATGCCATTGTTTTCCCTGCCATCATGAAATTTTCCCTTGAGTCTGTAAGTCAAAATAAGCTCTTTCCTCCTACCGGCTGCTTTTGTTCCGGTGCTTTCTACCAGCAATGAGAAGTTTTGACTGCAACAGCTTCCTTCTCTTTGCTTCTCCAAATTACATTTCAATCTTCTTCAAACGACAGATCATTTGTTTTTAACATTTTACAAAACAAATCAAGTGTGGCCGCTTCTTGAAAAAACTGCATCCAGTTTGCTTTCCACAATTAATATCAGACAGAAATCAACATTTACTGTGTGTTTATAGTTGATCAATTATTTATTTAGATGTGTACGCAAAAGCATTTTAAAAATATTTTATTTGTAAGGAGAGAGGGCCTCTTGTCACTGCAAACAAACTCCAGATACATGCACCACTTTGTGCATCTGGCTTTTATGGGTACTGGGGAATTAAACCCAGGCAGTTAGGCTTTGCAAGCAGTGCCTTTGACCACTGAGCCATCTGTCCCAGTCAGCCACATGCCTCTGGGCTGAATCTCCAAACCAGGCACAATTAATGGGGAAGCATACTTTTAGAGAATTATAAGAAACTTTTTTAAACAGATGTTTTGAAAATTTTCAGCAATGATCAAAGTATTTAAATTTGAAAAAAAAAACCCATAGTAACAAAATTAATCCAATTCAAATCATTTTTATATTTATATTTGACTCTGGTTCTATAGCCTGTATAAGTTTATAATTTTCTATTTTATTAAAAACTCAAACAGGCATTCTTCTACATGTATCATTTTTAAAATATATTCCAAAATAAGTTATAGATATTAATATACTTCATAACAACCAATGGTTTTAATTCTACATATGTGGGGCTGGCTCAATGTTAAAATTTCAATTAATGTATTCTAATACCTGAATAAACTAACAAAAAAATCACATAATCATGCCAACCAATGCACAAAAGTCATTTTCCAAAATCCAACACCCATCCATGCTTATAAAAGATTCTCAGTAACCAAGGAATAAAGAGCATCTCACTTTATTTTCTGTTGCTGTATTGGGACACCACACACTGGATAATTTATAAATAGAGGGTTGTTTATCTCATGGTCGTAGAGTGTGGGAAGGGCAAGAACATGGTGTTCCATCGAGTGGGGGGCCTTTCAGCTTTATTATAACATGAGGGAAGGCATCCCCCCCTTTAGCAGGATAGTCCAGGCTTGTTATGAGCTCTTTCTTGTGCTTCTTATAAATTCACCAATGTCTTTATAGAGCCTCATCTAATTTTAATCACCTTCCAAATCCTCTCCTGTGTTATTAGCATAGAAATTTGTGGTTAAATTTGGGTAATAAAAGTTTGTAGATAAAAAGTATCTTCAAAACGCCTATAGCAAAAGCTGATTCTTTTCTTGCTAAAAGTGGGGACAAGACAAGGATTTTCCTCCCACCCTTTTTAAAAATACAACTTCAGATAGGAAATCTTAAATATAGACTTCATATTAGACAAAAAAGACAATGTGAGGTATATAAAACAAAAAAAGAATTAGGTGTATAGATTGTGACAGGAGAAATAAAAGTTTTTGTTCACAAATGGCACAAGTCTATATAGAAAGTATCAAAGAATAATAAATAAGAAAAACAAACAAAACCTCCTAACTAATTAATTAGCAATTACAGCAAAATTGTGCCTTTAATCCCAGCACTCGGGAGGCAGAGGTAGGAAGATTGCCATGAGTTCAAGACCAGCCTGAGACCACAATTCCAAGACAGCCTGGGCTAGAGTAAGACCCTACCTCAAAAAACTAAAAAAAATAGTTGCAGAACAGAAGTCAAAAAATGAAGATAAGCCAATATACAGAAATCATTTATTCTCCTACTATGGCCATAAAAATTAACTGGAATTTGAAAATAAAAAATTAAAATGATTTATATATGAATCTAGTCAAATATGCATAAGCTGTACGTGAAGAAAACTATAAAATTCTAATGAATTGTAGTAATTATTGACTGAAAACATGGAGAAACTTTCCATGTTCACAGAGAAGATACAATATTGTAACTATTAGTTCTTCTCAACTGGACTAGGATATTCCTCATTGGAATTAATTCCCAATTAAAATCCTAGAAGAGGGCTGGGGGATTGCTCAGTGGTTAAAGATGCTTGCTTGCAAAGCCTGATGGCCTGGGTTTGATTCCCCAGGACCCACGTTAAGCCACACACAATGTGGTGCAAGTGTCTGGAATTTACTAGGGTCAGAGCCCTTGGTATGCCCATACACATTCACTTCCCATCTCTCCCTCCCTCCCCTCTCTCTCTGTATCTATCTCTCTCTCCCACTTTCTCTCTCCCAAAAATAAATTAAAATATCTTTTATAAAAAGAATCCTAGCGTTGTATGTGTAGAAATTAAAAGATTCAAAAGTTTGCATGAAAAGACAGAGAGCGAGGCATGATGGTGCAAAGCACCGTTCTCATGCTGAAGCACAAGGATCGCAAGTTCAAAGTCACCTTTGGCTACGTAGTGAAACTCAGTGCCAGAAAATAAAAAGAGGAGAAAAATGAGGAAAGGAGGGAAGAAGAGAGGGAGCGAGGAAGGGAGAGAGAGATAGAGAGAGAGAGAGAGAGACAGAGGAAAAGAAAAACAGTGCAGGGGGCACAGCACCTAGGAAGAGCAAGTCAAAAGACCTGTACCAACTTCAAGACTTCCTGGGGAAAAAAAATGATCAAGACAGTGTTGTCCTGCTGAAAGAATGGACAAATGAATCAATGGGACAGAACAAAGGAGCCTCAAACACTCTCACAAATACAGACAACTGATCTTTGATGAAAGTAAAATGCTCATTCAGTGGAGAAAGGATAGTCTTTGTAATGAGAATAGTGTTTTCAAACGCTAGTACAACTATACCCACATGCAAAAATAAAGAAGTCGATAAACAGATAATAAAAGCCTGGGCACAAGCCTTACATTCTATACAAAAATATTCAAAAAGGAATTATTGACCTAAATGTGAAAATACAAATTTGAAAACTTCTAGGAGATGGCATAGAAGAAAATCAAGTTGACCTCAGGTTTAAAGAATTTTAGATATAATATTAAAAGCACAATGCAAGAAAAGGGAAAAAAGTGATCATTGGTGCTCCACTAAAATTTAAAACTTCTGCTCCCAAGGAGAATGTTAGGAAAATGGAAAGACATACCATAGACCAGGAAAGTGTTTTTATCTCATTTGTATTTGAATAGCATAGCTTCTTTATTTCTCTTCTTTCAACCAAGTTGCATTTTATTTTTTCTTGCTTTATTGCACTAGCTACACCCTTTCATAAAGTTAAATACCAGTGATAAAGCAAGCATCTTTCCTTGGTTCAGCATCCAATCTTCTATCATTAAGTATGATGGTTGTCATGGTTTGATCCAGGTGTCCCCCACAAACAAATGAATGTGTTCTGGGTAATTGATCCTCAGCTGATGGCAGTTTGGATTTTACAACCTCGATGGAGCTGTGTTGTTGGGGGCGGGCTTTTCGGGGTTATAAGCCAGCTTCCCCTTGCCAGTATTTGGCACACCTTCCTGCAGCTGTTTCCAGTACTGTGGCGGAGGTGATGTCCACCCCTCTGCTCATGCCATCATTTTCCCTGCCAGGATGGAGTCTCCCTTCAAGTCCGTAAGCCTAATAAACCCATTCCTCCACAAGCCACTTTTGCTTGGGTTCTTTCTGCGCAGCAACTAGAAAGCTGACTGCAGCAATGGTGATGATAGGTTTTTTTCCTTTAAAAATGTTTATTATACTGAGAAAGATCTATTCCTACTTTGTTAAAAGTTTTTTTTTTTTAAAAAATCAGGAATGGAAGTCGGAAGAAATGGCTCAGCAGTTAAGGTTGCTTGCCTGCAAAGCCTAACCATCCAGATAACTGTAAAGCCAGATGCACAAAGTTGTACCTGCATCTGGAATTTGCAGTAGCTGAAGGCCCTGGTACACCCATGTGCTCTATCTATCTCTCCTGTGTCGCCCACTCTTCTATCTCTTTCTTTTTGTAAATAAATAAATAAAATATTTTTTTAAAAAATCAGAAATGAGCCAGTTGTGGTGGCGCATACCTTTAATCCCAGCACCCAGGAGGCAGACATAGGAGGATCGCTGTGAGTTTGAGCCCACTCTGAGACTATATAGTGAATTCCAGGTCAGCCTGGGCTAGAGGGAGACTCTACCTGGAAGCTCCCAAGAAAAGATGCACTATGCGAATGTCTGACAGGGAGGCTACTAAAAATAGAAACTAGGTAATCCAGAATGGCGTATATTTGTTAACCTATGCTGTTCTCACTCTCCGATGGAGATGTGTTTGTATTTTTCAGGATATAGCGAGTGAGCTGTGGCCCATATAACCCTACCATCCGACAGCAGGCAAAAAGCTGAGATCATGGCAAGAGATGAGCCACCACAGTCATATTGTGGAGGATCCATATGGAACCCTGCAGAGAAGGACAGGATGAACAAGGGACCCATAGCCACAGCCATTCAACCAACTCAGGATAAGCCAAATGTGTTTGTGTTTTTCAGGATGCAACGAGAGAGCTGTGGCCCATCTAACCC